>NW_020869128.1:1484018-1496518 GCF_003789085.1 Penaeus vannamei | reverse complement strand
GATTTCCGCTCCGCACAGGCCGCGTGGACTTCTCTGGTTTTATTTTCTCTCTCTCCTTTTTATGTGTTCATACTTTTTTTTTTTTTTGCTTTTTGTGTTTGTGTTCATACTTTTTTGTGTTCATTCTTCTTTTACTTTTTGTGCTTTAGAATTTTTCTCCTTCTCGCGTGCTCGTTTTGGAAAATCCCGTTCACTCGTTCATTTCTTTCTCCCTCCTTTTTTAATTATCGTTCCTCCGCATTGTTTCCCCGCGATCCGCTTTGCCGCCGACCGACGCACGCAATCGAGCAAAATCGGTCTCTATAGATTATCAGCGCATTATCTTGTCGCGTGACCGATTGATTTACTGATAAGCGCAGCCATTGCCTTTGCAAGGGATGTGAAAGGGGGTTTGTTGATAGCGAGCGCTCCGAAATATTGGGGGAGGGAGCGGCGACGGGTAGGAGGGGGATGGGGAAGGGTTGGGTAGGATTGGGCGTGAGGGGGGTTGTGGGGAGGTTGTTGGGTGTGGATAGAGGGAGAGGGAGAGTAAAAAATGTGTGTGTGTGTGTGTGTGTTTGCGTGTGTGGTGTGTGTTGTGTGTGTGTGTGTGTGTGTGTGTGTGTGTGTGTGTGTGTTTCTGTGTTCCTGTGTTCTGTATGCCTGTTGCGTGCGCCTGTGTGCGTGCGTGCCTGTGTCTGAAGCGTGATGTGTATAGGTGAGTATTTGGCGGGTATAGAGGACGAGGTCTGTGTGGGCGTGGCTGCATATTTGGAGTGTGCTGTGTATGCGAGTGTGGGTGTCGAGTGCCACGTTCGCGGAAAAGCGGGAAGGAATGTGTTCCGCTGAAGCTCTCGCCGTTGTCGCGATTTGCACGCCTGGTCGAGGGGGGTTGCAATTAAATAAAAAAAAAACTCTACCTGCAGCGAAGATTGATGGCGATAGATAGTCGACGGCTCTGATTATGATGGGTTATGGTGATGGTGGTGATGGTAAAAGCAATGATTGTAGTGATAATAGTGGTAATGATGAGAAGGAGAATATTGGTGATTTCACCACCATCGTCACCATCACTGCCACTATCACCGTCACCATCACCGTCAACATCATCATCGCCTTCATTATTATTATTATTATTATTATTATTATTATTATTATTATTATTATTGTTATTATTCCTATAATTATTATTACTACTGCTATTGCTACGACTACTGTTATTGATGGTATTAGTATTACTATTACTATTATTGTTACTGTAATTAATTATTTTGTTATCATTGCTGTTATTATTGTTACTAACATTATAATTATTGTGCTGATAATGACCATCAACTTCATTTGTACTACCATTATTATTTTGATATTACAGTGTTATTATTATCAATTCCAATGATGTTTTGCCATTTTGCAACGGCAGCAACAGTTCTTCTCAGCTTTATTATTATTATTGTTATTATTATTATTATTATTATTATTATTATTATTATTATTATTATTATTCCCACTACAGTTGATGTCGTTAATAATGCATGATAATGCCTTCAGAGGACCATGGGAAGCAAACATCAGTTTCAAAGTTTAACGAGACAAGACCGAGAATGATGAGACCTGAGCACTCCAGGCGCGCGAACTTATGAATTGATAATGATCATGATGATAACGATCGACAAACGGACGATGATGATGGACGCGGTGGTTATAGGACTAGGTGGCAGGGGGTCTTAGTCATAGGGTGGGTAGGAGGGGGCCCCGGTCATAGGACTTGATGGGGTGTAGTTTTTTATGGATGTTTATGGTCTTGTTGGCAATAATACCATAGGTGCGATGTTTTTGAGGAGGGCGATGTTTGTCTTCATTCTTGCTATCGCGTTTTTCTTCTTCGCGATCGTAGGTCTTATCGCCATACTGTTTTGTTGCTGTAATTAGTTGTCGGTGCGATTACCAGTGCTGCCGTGCTGGTATTCGTGTTATCTTTCAATGCATTATCTAACTGTAACGGCAAGTATCGTCTTCGTGTCCTCGATGACCTCTTATCGCGCATGACAGTCCCGTGCCAGCATCAGGACAGGACACAGCACACGAACTCTGTGCCTTATGTAAGGGGTCATGTGTACGTTATCTCATGTTGAGTGCTGCCTACATCCCCCCCCCCCCCACTCCCAGCCCTCCCTCCTCGTGGCTACTCCACTACACCCCCCCCCGCTCCAACCCCCCCCCCCCCGCCACACCTCCACGACTGATAACGATAATAATCCTTGTGGCAATCTATGTCCGAGTGCCACGTTGGTTCATTGGGTCGCTTGCTTCTTCTTATTATTTTTATTTCAAAACATTTGTGTTTGAATGAACGGTTGTCGGTATAATAATAATAGGAATAAGAATAATGCTGATAATGATGATAGTTATAATAAGGATGGTAATAATGATAATAATAATGATTATAATGATAACACTTGAAATAATGATACTGATAATTGTTGTTTATTGTGATAACGGTACTTGTTATTAGGATGATGGTTATTATTGCAATAATAGTAATGATGATGGTAATAGTAATGATGATAATAATAATGATAATTATTGTTATTATAATAGTAATGATTGATATTGTTATGATAATAGTAATTATTATTATTATTATATTATCATTATTGTTGTTGTTGTTTTGTTATCATTATTGTTATTATCATTGTTATTGTTATTGATATTATTACTATTAAAGATACTTTAATTATTATTAATATTATTATTGTTATTACTATTGTTTTTGTTATTATTATTATTTTTATTGTTATCTTTATTATTGTTGTTGTTGCTGCTGTTCTTATTATAGTTGTTATTATCATTATGATTGTTGTTGTTATTATTATTATGATTGTTATTATTATTATTGTTATTACTATTGTTATAATGATACTGATTATTATTATTTATTATTATTATCTATATATTATTATCATTATTATATATTATTATTATTATTATTATTATTATTGTTATTATTGTTATTATTATCATCATCATTATCCGCATTATTGTCATTTGCTGTAGTTGTTTTATCAGTGGCTCATATCAGTGCTGATTCTTGCGTCACCTTCGGTCGCTGTCCCCCTTATCTGCTGTTGATCTATATCATCCTCTTTCCTTGTCGGAATTCTCAAAGTCCGGATATCGAGACGATCTGTAACTTTTATTATTCTTTATTGCAGGTCGGTGAAACGGACTTTTGTCTTTTATAGAATGACGATATAGGTTTGTTGTAGTTTTTATTTTTTTATTTGTGTGTGTGTGTGTGTGTTTGTGTTTGTGTGTGTTTGTGTGTTCACATTCGGAATTTTTGGCACATTTCTGTTTGCGAACTGATTGTGACGTTTTATCGCTGAGTGAAAATGATTTGTCTAGTAAGTGGTAATGTTTACGCACTATTGAAAGAAGTGGTCTTCAAAGAGACGTTGGATACTAACAATTTCGGATCGTTTCTCTTTCCCTCTCTTTGCTCTCTCCCTCTCTCCCTCCTTCCTCCCTCCCTCCCTCCTCCCTCCTCCTCCCTCCTTCCTCCTCCCTCCCCTCCCTCCCTCCCTCCTCCCTCCTCTCTTCCTCTCCTCCTTCTCTCTCTCTCTCTCTCTCTTCTCTCTCTCTCTCTCTCTCTCTCTCTCTCTCTCTCTCTCTCTCTCTCTCTCTCTTCTTCTCTCTCTCTCTCTCTCTCTCTCTCTCTCTCTCTCTATCTCTCTATCTCTCTTTCTCTCTCTCTATCTCTCTTCTTCTCTCTCTCTCTCTCTCTCTCTCTATCTCTCTCTCCCTCTCTCTCTCCCCTCCCTCTCCCTCTCCCTCCCTCCCCTCTCTCCTCCCTCTCTCCTCCTCCCTCCTCCTCTCCCTCCCTCCCTCTCCCTCCTCCCTCCCTCCCAACAAAACCCCTGTGATTCCCAGTGTAATTTTCCGCGACGTGTGTAGCACCTTTGTGAATCCAGTACATGTTTGCGCGAGGCTAAGGGGGGATTGATGCATGAAGTTTTGAAGAATGACGTCATGGCGTGGAAGTTTAGTTGGGAAGGCTTGCCGGGAAAGATTTAAGGGCCAAGGAGTAGGGGTCTGCTTTGTAGGATCGAAAGTGAGTTTAGGAGTTTGACAAAGGAGCGGCAAGATGATCGGGTTGTTTAGTGTAGTCCCTCCTCCATTTACCACTCAGGTTCACTGCACAGAAGTTGGCTGGCTTTTATACTTTGTATTTAGAAGCCATGAATGAAGGAACAGATGGCCGAAGGAGGAGGGGACGGGAATAGAACGAAGAACATAGGAAGCGGGAACTCCTTAAAAAGGGAAAAAGGGAAGCTTATGTTTTAGGTGTGACTGAGAGCATGTGGAGCTTTGTGGTGGGCTTGTGTGGAATTGCAGTGCTGTGGCGATGATGTGAATTGGTAGTGGAAGCGGTGGAGGTGTGCGCGCGAGTGGAGGAAAGAGAGACAGAGGGAGAGAGGGGGGGCCAGCAGCACGGCGAGACGAGGGACGGCGAGTCGTGGTGAGTCCCCTCACTCGTGGCTTGGTGTGCGTGAGGGACGGAGCCCAGTCGTGAGCCTCTGCATTCCCCTCACCGCCGCTCACGCAAGAGGGGATTATTTGTGCTCGCAGCGAGTCCCCGAGCGCGGGCTGCGTTTCCCGAAGGACCTCTCCTTGCGGCGAAGGCGGATCCCCCTGCAATCTGTGTCGTACGTTGTGCCGCGTGATTCCCGTTGGTGCGAGAGTATAAATACGGTGCCCGCGTGACACCGCTAGGCTCCGTGAGCTGGCGGTAAAGGAACGGGGGATAAAAAAGCTGTGTGAGGACCTGTGCCAAGGTGTGCAACGAGGTGGGGAGGGGAGGGGCCGGGCAGAGGGGCGCTACGGCGGTCGGTCGGGTAGTGCCGCCTCTCTAGTTATTCTGGAGGACACCTCGGACCGCCGCGCTTGTAAGGCGATACGGCCGTACTTACCTGGGGAGCTCGCGTTGTGGATTTACATCTAGAGGAGGACGTATTTCGACGCCCTCCTCTAGGGACTCGAAAGTTTGCCTTCTCCGAAGAGAAGGGCGCTGGGCTGTGTGAAGAACGATGGCGCTTGTTTGTGACCCTATGTGTGGGTATTGAGTAGAAGGAACTTATTTCTTATATGACGGATGAAGTTTTTGACTTTGATTAAGGGATGCTGACCTGGTGCCACAAGAAGAGTAGAGCGTGTGCCATAGTCAGTGCCTTTTACAGGTGGCAAGGTCCAGGCCGCCAGCCTGTGTTCATGAAAATGCATCAAGGCCGAGACCTATGACGGGAACACAAATAGACGTGGCCCAAAGAACCTATTATATGCGCCGCCACCGCAGCCTCCCGGAGCGCCGTGTGACCCAGTGCCCGGGTACCTGTTGCAGCAGCCGCTCCACCGCCTCGTCGCCATATGGTTGGGTGGGTAGGCTCCTTCCCTTCGTGCGGGGCTGCCTGCTTTCCGGGGTCCTCGTGGGCCAGCGCTTCGGGGTCCGCGTGATGCTTGTCCCCGTGGTGACCCCGGCGAAGTATCTGCTGGTGGAGCGTGAAGGTCAAACAGTTCGCTAGTGCATCCTCGGGGAGTAGAAGCTGCTGTAGAGTTTGTTACTTGGCAGTTGTATATATTATTGCTTTTATTCATGCGTTGCCTTATCTCTATTTAGTAATGTTTACGTCCACAAGCTAGTCGGGAAGTGCTTCAGGTAGGAATAGTGTTATTGAATTGTGCGTGTATGTTGTTGCAGTTTACATGTGTGGGTGTGGGTATGTGTGTATGCTTTCATGTGTAAGTGTTATTAAGCTGGCAAGCCTTATGTGGATGCGTATTTTGAAGAGATAACATTCGGTTGCAGATGAAGTTCCATCTTCCTGTATCATTCGCTCTCTCTCCTATCTTCTCTCCCTCTTTCCCTCCTCCTCTCTCCCTCTCGCCCCCATCCCCAGCCCTGCCTCTCCCCTGCGCCTCTCCGTCGCTGAAACCATTTAGCGTCTTCGTGTATTGCCAGCATCGTGTTTGTAGCAAGCGGTTCCAAGGCTACAACCTGCGCGTAGTTTGCCAGGTAACTGTCACTCCCTTGCTGTTAGTGGACTTAATGCGTCTGCAAGTCGCGGGGGTCCTCACGACATTGCCAATTCTCTGCATTTATTTTCACGGTTCCACCTTGCTGTGAGGAGGCGTCTCTGCCTATTAGTGGAGTGTCTACGCCTCCGCCCCAGCTGTGGACTGAGGCCCTGGGCCGATTGCGACGTGGTTGCGTGGCCTCATGTCGCCATAGGCCACGGCGCGAGTGCCACTTCGTTGGGGCGTAGCTAGGGTTGCCTCTGTTTTTGCGTTTCATATTTGCGGGGTGAGTGGCGTGTCTTCCGGGAGGCATGGTTGTGTCGATATTAAGTTGCAGGCTGGCAGCGACGCATATTTGTCATTTTGCTCGGCCGTAGCGTTGATGATATTCAATTTGTAACGGTCCACATACCCTGCCGCTGACGTCACGATGCCGGTAGTATCGGTGCGGTAAAACCTCCGAAAGAGACCGTGGCCGGATTTTGGGGG
Source organism: Penaeus vannamei (assembly GCF_003789085.1). Taxonomy (NCBI): domain Eukaryota; kingdom Metazoa; phylum Arthropoda; class Malacostraca; order Decapoda; family Penaeidae; genus Penaeus; species Penaeus vannamei. The sequence continues at coordinate 1,489,978 of NW_020869128.1, read as the reverse complement.
GGTGGAGAGCGACTCCAAACACCTGTCTCGGCACTCGACTGGGAAAGGGGGGAGGGGTTGCTGCGGCCTGCCTGTGGGTGGGAGAGGGGGGAGGGGAGTGCCGTGTACACATTCGAGGTGGTGGTCAGCTGTGCAAGGGAGGGGTTGGGTATCAGGGAAGGGGGGCGTCGCGAGTTGTGTCGGCGCCAGCTGGGTAGATGGTGGCGGAGTGCCAGGTGGAGTTGTGGCGGCTGGAGCGGGGGGGGGGTCTGTGTTTAGGGGGAGGTGATATGAGATTATGTTTGAGGAAATGGAGGGGAAGAAAAGGGAAGGGAAAGAAGGAAGGAAAATTGGGGATTTTGCAGAGCGTGGATATAAGAAGACACCAGCGAGCGAAACGAAGAAAGCGAAGGGAGGGATTTGACAGGAAAACAAAGTGCAGGCGACAGCTACCTCGATGGGGGGGTTGGTGGGGGCACAGATAATAAGGCAGATGAGGGAGGAAATGGGAAGAGCTAGTGACAGATAGGAAGGAAGAGACAGAAATAGGAGGAGGGAGATGCAGGGCGCTGATATCCCTGGCGCTCGTCGTCATCATGGGCGGAGACCGTCCGAACGAAGCGGATGAGTCGCGAATGTATTAATGAAATGAAAAGGCGAAAAGGCGGCTCCCGGGAGGACGGGCGTGACTCGCGGGGCCAGCGCCGACGTTGCCCGGGCGAGCGGAGCCTTTGAGACGCGACGCCCGCCTTGGAAGACGCCCGGCTTATGCTTGGCGGTTTCTGCTGAATGGTGAAGAGCGCGACGAGTGGTAAATACAGCGCAGAAGCGAATGAGTAACGCATGGCAAGTTATAGTAGAGTAAGGGATGCATGACGAGCGAATGGCGCAGTTTGAGCTATTTCTGATTCTGCGCCTTAGGAGTTGTTGCTGAGTAACGGATGAGGCCGCGCTCATGAGTCAGCGCTTAGTGATGGATGAGAGGCGCATTCTAATCTTTTTTTTTCAAAAGAAAGGTTAGGCGATTCATTCAGAGATGGCTGAATAATGGATACGTGACTTATTATAGGTTCATGATCTGTAATGAATGCGGATCCTGAGTTAGTGCTGAGTAACTGCGTGACACATTCTGAGTTAGTGCTGAGTGACGACTAAGTGGCACAGTGCAAGCTACAGCTCAAGAAGACTGGCGTGACTCATTCCCAGCATGATTATGAAACGGACGACCAACGCCTTACTCTTAACATTTTTCACGATACATTTTTTTTTTTTTTTTTTTTTTTTTTTTTTTGTACTGGCTTTGCTCTGCGTGATGTCAGGCTCAAGTGGAAGGGGACTGTACTTCCTATGTTTAGCTGCGACTTATCACGTCTCCAACTATGTTTTCGTTCTTGGGACTTGAGATAACGGGGCCTGTATCATGGCAGGTACTCTAGTCGCGGCATGTGAGCATCGGAGAAAAGGGGAGAGAGTGATAGGGAGGGAGAGGGGGGGGAGAAAGTAATTAAGATAGAGAGGAAGAAAGAGACGGGGGAAGAAACAGACAGATAACAGATGAGACAGACACATAGACATTCAAATAGAAGGAGACAGACAGATAGTTCAAATGCTAAGAGACAAGACAGACAGATAGACACACACACACAGTTCAAATACAGACAGTACAGACCTCTCAAATAGAAAGAGCCAGACAGACAGACAGACGGAGTGAGGCAACAGACCCTTAAAATGTCTACTAAGAGCTTGTTTATTTGCCCAACCGCTCTACATCCCAGTCTGCATATGGGGCATCCCTCCCCTCGCCGGTCCCTCTCGAACCCCTCCAGCAGCCCCCCCCCCCTTGATCGAGAGTGTACCTAATACGGCCTCTTCTTCTCGGACGAAAGGCAGGTAGCGATTTCAAGTCAGATTTCCTGGATGCGGACGTTGCTGAGCTGGTCTGCTGATGGGGCATGCCGATTGAATTGTTTGAACCTCTTACCGGCTGAGTGGCGGGGGTGAGTGGGGAAGGAGGGGGAGGGGAGGGGAAAGTCCCTCGTCACTGTTTATCGCTGGGAAAAGATGACTGTCAGCTTATTAAGAATTGTTGGAATTAATATTGTGGGTCTTTTCTCGGCTCTTCTCTCTCTCTCCTCTCTCTCTCTCTCTCTCATCTCTCTCCTCTCTCTCTCTTTCTTCTCTCGCTCTCGCTCTCTCTCCTCTCTCTCTTCTCTCTCTCTCTCTCTCTCTCTCTCTCTCTCTCTCTCTCTTCTCTCTCTCTCTCTCTCTCTCTCTCTCTCTCTCTCTCTCTCTCTCTCTCTCTCTCTCTCTCTCTCTCTCTCTCTCTCTCTCTCTCTCTCTCTCTTCTCTCTCTCTCTCTCTCTCTCTCTCTCTCTCTCTCTCTCTCTCTCTCTCTCTCTCTCTCTCTCTCTCTCTCTCTCTCTCTCTCCTCTCTCTCTCTCTCTCTCTTTCTTTCTCTCTTCTCTTTCTTCTCTCTCTTCTCTTTCTCTCTCTCTCCTCTCTCTCTCTCTCTCTCTCTCTCTCTCGCTCTCTCTCTCTCTCTCTCTCTCTCTCTCTCTCTCTCTCTCTCTCTCTCTCTCTCTCTCTCTCTCGCTGCTCTTGTATGTGTCTGTTCCTAAAGAGGCTGATTAAGGAGTCTCATTACAACAATTATAATGCTGAAAGACAAGGTTACAGCCGGCTGCTGTGTGCAGCAACTTTCTTGCAAGAGAACGGGATGGCCAGTGTTGCATGTTGCATTAACTTCATTTGTTCTCCGGGATAAGATAAGAGAGAAGAGAGAAGGAGAGAAGAGAGAAGGAGAGAGAGAAAGGAGAGAGAGAGAGAAGGAGAAGAGAAGAGAGAGAGAGAGAGAGAGAGAGAGAGAGAATTGGGGGGGGGGGTCCTTGCAGTAGCTTTCCCATCTACTATCTATCCGTCTTTCTTTTTTTAATTTTTCATGCAGTGGCGAACGTGCAACCTGAGCCAGACCATCTGTGACCATCTGCTCCTACTTGTCTAACATCCCCGGCCTCTCCCTGAGACAACACCTGACTCCCTTTCCCCATCTGTATTCTACTTCTTCCTGTTTGCTCTTATCTCTCCTTTTCTCTTTTTTATTATTTTTTTACCTCGACTGCCTTTAGATATGTATCTTTCCGTCCTCTTCCATTCTGTTTTCTTCTCGTATTTTGATTTTAGTTTTTCTTTCGTTTTGCCCGTTTTTCCCTCTCCCAAGTAAAGGAGTGGAGGTCTGTGTTTGGTATTCCTGTTATCTTTGCACTTGACCTTGAGCGCCTGACCTGTCCGGGGGCAACTTTGGTGCAGGTATCTTGGTTTTGTCATCCTCCGGGTCTTCTTCTTCAGTTTTTCTTCTCTTTTTCTTTTCTCGCGTATTCTCTGTTTTGCCTCGTTCACATTTATTCGTATTTTTTTTTTGTCTGTCTTACGTCTTTCCCTCACCGCTTCCCCCTCGATGCAGCCTCAGCGTTGGCCTCTCGCCACGATTTATATCTTTCAGAAACAATTACACTCTATCCCTCCTTTCCTATCCCCCTTTCTCTCTCTCTCTCTCTCTCCCCTCCCTCTCCCTCCCTCTCTCTCCTCTCTCTCTCTCTTCTCTCTCTCTCTCTCTCTCTCTCTCTCTCTCTCTCTCTCTCTCTCTCTCTCTCTCTCTCTCTCTCTCTCTCTCTCTCTCTCTCTCTCTCTCTCTGACACCCTCTTCTTCCCCACGCTCTTTCATCTGTCTCCCCTTTTCTGCCCTCTTCCTCACCGTAATCTTCCCCTATATCTTCTCTCCTCTCTCTTCTTTCCACCCCCTTCTCTCTGTTTTCTTCTTCGCATCTCTCCCTGCCAGGAAGTTTCAGCGAGAGGAGAAGACAGGAGAAAAAAGCAGAAGGGGTCATCTGATGAGTGTGGTACAGAGGATGGTGGCGAGGGCTGCCGTTGCTATCAGTGTCAGTAGGAGAGAAGCTGAGAAGGAGAACCGGGAAAAGTAAAAAAATAAAGAAGAGGGGAAGAGGACAGGACAGTGAAGAGTGAGAGTTGAGAGTGAGAGTGAGAGTGAGAGTGAGAGTGAGAGTGAGAGTGAGAGTGAGAGAGTGAGAGTGAAGTGAGAGTAGAGTGAGAGTGAGAGTTGAGAGTGAGAGAGAGAGAGAGAGAGAGAGAGAGAGAGAGAGAGAGAGAGAGAGAGAGAGAGAGAGAGAGAGAGAGAGAAGAGATACATAGAGAGGGAGAGGCTGCGACTGAACTTATGGCAAGAAGAGTGAGAGTGGGAGTGAGAGTGAGAGAGAGAGAGAAAAAAAGAGAAAGATAGATAGAGAGGGAGAGGCTGCGACTGAACTTATGACCACTAGTATTTGGGCGGGCCTGGAAAAATGACGGTCGGAATTAGGTCACCAGGAAGGCCTAAGGGAAGCGGATGTGACCCGGCCAAGGTCCTTCCGAAAATCAGGGAATGTGGGAGACTGACGTAAGGAACAGGGTCACTGGGAATGCGTGTGAAGACTGGGAAGGTCCAGGATCGGGAATATTCGTGAGGTTCTGGAAAATAGAATAGAGAGGAAAGTGAACGATAGGAGAGTTAAGTCGAAATAAGAAAGGGGAGAAAGGACAAACGATATTAAGATTAAACGGGAATAGAGGATGGAGGATGATAACCGTGACTAGACTTCAGCGGGGATTGAATAGGGAAGAAAATAAACGATACTAAAGTTAGATGGGAATAGAAGATAGAAGAAAATAACACTGACAACCTTAGGCGGAAATGGGAAAGAGGAGAAATTAAAAGGATTTAAAACTTTAGCGGAAATAGAAAAGAGAAAGAAAATAAACGACATTAAAGTGAAACCAGAATGAAAACAAGCCTTTCGCCAGGCCTCCAAGAGAGAGAGAGAGAGAGAGAGGGCGGGGCAGAGAGAGAGAAAGAGGGGGGAGGGAGGTCGATAGGGAGTTCTAACAAGGTTTCAAGACGAAGGGAGAGTTGAGGTCCTTCACTTGGAGACAAATCCTGGGCCGCCCGTGGGTGTCCTGAGGAACGGTTCCGAGGAGCTTGATGGGCGCGCGGGAGACGGGCGGCATCACAACGACATGCTAATGGGCGGGGAGATGGATGGGGCGGCCGGTCTTCGTCGTTCTTAACTTGATTATCATTATTTATTTGTGTTTATGTATTGTATATGAAAATTTACGTACGCACTCGCCAACGCCAGCGCGCGTCTTTGTGTCTCTCTCTCTCTCTCTCTCTCTCTCTCTCTCTCTCTCTCTCTCTCTCTCTCTCTCTCTCTCTCTCTCTCTCTCTCTCTCTCTCTCTCTCTCTCACTCTCTCTCACTCACTCTCACTCACTCACTCACTCACTCACTCACTCACTCACTCACTCTCACTCACTCACTCACTCACTCACTCCTTCCCTCGCTCACTCCTTCCCTCTCTCACTCTCTCACTCCCTCTCTCCCTCCCTATCTCCCAATTAGCATAGACTGAGGGGAGAGGCTGTAATACGAACATCATAGCGAAACCAGAGGTGTCGTTTTCCGATCGATTTTTAATCTAGATGTGAATAGATTGAAGGGTCGACTAGATATGTATATGAACATGAAGGCAACGCTATATATTAAAGCAGTTTGGTTTGTCAAGTTTCAGGGTTTTTTTGTAAGAGTAGCTTTGTGTGTGAATGATCAGCTCCTTTGAGGATTCCTCCAACACGTTCTATGGCTATGTCATGTTATCTAATACGGGGTTCCTTTCACCAAGATATTTTTTTTCGCCATCACAACTTTTCTTTTCTCCGACACCATATTTTCCTTTTTCAATTGTATAATTATTTATCTTTTCCGATTTTTTTTTCTCTCTAACCATTTCTTTCGACATCACCACCATTTATTTTCTTCTCTAATGCCCTCTCTATCTTCCCCAAACACTTGTCTTCTCTAACAGCATGTCTTTCTTCTCCAACACTATCCTTTTTTCCCGGACACTTCTCCACCACCATTTATTTTTTCTA
>NW_020869128.1:1466518-1476518 GCF_003789085.1 Penaeus vannamei | reverse complement strand
ATCATCCACGGCGAATTTCATCCCCAAATTTCCCCTCATTCCGCGACGCATCCGCCTTCCGTGCTGGCACCACCTGGGCGAGGCACATGTGTTCGCCGCCAGGTAGGCCTATGTGTACATGCGAAGCCCAATTGCTAATTAACCCATAGGCACAGCGACCACATTCTTGCATGAGCCATAGGGTGGTCGATAATCAGGACAGAGGAATCGATAATGAGGCTAGAGTGATCAGTAATGAGGCTAGAGCGGTCAGGAACAACGTTAAAGCGACGGACAATGAGGCCCGAAGATCACGTGATTGTGACACCGATGTTGCGATAGGAGGCGCGGGAGGGACGGGAGGGTCATTCCGCTGATCGATATCCTTGTTATCGGGGGTCCTGTTCATGTTGCTAAGATATGGTGTGGTGGGCGTGGCGTTGCTACGTCAGGGCGCTTCAAAGGGCGGGCTCTTGGGACACGAGCAGGCATTGTCGGGAAGGCGTTGGAGTTCATTTGACGTCCTTGGGGCAGAAATGCGAATGAAAAATTGAAGCGTTGGCCCCGTGAACTATGCAATGGACTATTTTACCGGATCGCCTGACTTTTTGATTTTGGTTTGGATGGTCTAGTGTCACCGGGTAGCGTCCCGTTCCTATCCAATAACCTCCTGAAGAATGAAGGAAGAAATAAAGTCGATGAAGATATCGCAAAGATGTATCAGAAGCAAAAGACGTTATAGCTTCTATAAATAATTCGTTTCCTTCTTCCACATCTTTGCCCGAGGTATCCATTTCCGGCTCGGGTTTTACCGTAACAGCGGGGCGAGGAAGGATCTTTGACATTTAGCTTCTCGGTAACTTATTTAACCTATAGTGTATAACTGATGGTGCTGTGTATAACTTATGGTGTAGTATATACGTTAGATCGGCTTGGGAATATTGATATACTGTCGCTAGGGTAAAGACGGGAGTGACTTTGATGATAAGACGAATCCTTCATTCAGCATCTAAGACGTAAATGCGGTGTAAAGTAAAGTGTTGAAAAATCATTAGGCTGGTTAAACATCAGAGGATATCGGGCTTCTATAGCAGGGCTTCTTGACGGGGGACCAGAACCTCAAGGTCTGTGGGACTCGGTAACAGTTCTTGGACGGCCGTACCCAGCATATACAGTATGGTAAAATTATTACTGTTTTTGTTCGTTTTTTTATATAAATATAATCCAGATGCTTTACAGATGGTTAATAAGCCGTGTTTTGCCGGGACACTGCCATTGAAATGTGAGAGTGTATGTATAGGTCCTTTCTCTTTTTTTTCAGCCATTATTTTTTCGGGTGTAGAGGAGCAGGTTCTCCTTAGCTTGGCGCTCTAAGTCTTTTGTTTGTTTGTCTATTATTTTACAAGCTTGATAGTTTCCGAGGCAGGTGATAAGGGGGAATTTGGATTATAGGTTTAGAATGTAGGTTGTGTGTACTTTTTGTCTCGCGGGGGACTTCAGCATCCGTTTCTCTCTTTCTCTCTCGCTTCCTAATGTATTTTATGTAACATTTAAGCTTTATTGATATAAGTAATTTATCTGTATATATCCGCACATATGTGTTTGTGTGTGAGTATATATATATATATATATATATATATATATATATATATATATATATATATATATATATATATATATATATATATATATATATATATATGTATATATATATATATTATATATATATGTATATATATATATTATATATATATATATGTATATGTATATGTATATGTATATATACATACTGATTGATTCGCATATTTGATTATTCGCATATCGAGGAGGGAAAGGTTAGGAGAGCGCGGCCGGTTCCCAGCCTCGGCCTTCCTCCGCCGGGCGCAGTGATGCGGGCGCAGTCGATCGCTGACGGAGGTCATATTGCGCGTACCACCGTGGCCGGCTTCTGGCTTGCCTTGGCTTGGTTTTCGGATACATATTTTACGTGTTCGAGTCGCTCCGGAGGCCACGTGTCAATATCCATGCGGGGCCACGTGTCACTTGCCTACCGTGTGTTCATGGCCGGGCGTCACGTGATCCCCGTTGGGTGCATGGTGCCTTCAGGTGCGCCTGGTGCCTGCTGGACGGTGCCAAAGTGGTGGCAGGTCGTTGTGTTCTGTTCCTCTGCCGTCTTTTGACTTATTGTTTTTTCTTTTCGGTTGTGGTCTTGCGTTTTCGGTTTTCGGGTTAGTTTCATATCCTCCACCCTCTTCCTCAGCCTCGTGCACTTAGTCCTTGTGCTCGTTCTCACTCTATCTCTCTCTCTCTCTCTCTCTCTCTCTCTCTCCTCTCTCTCTCTCTCTCTCTCTCTCTCTTCTCTCTCTTCTCTCTCTCTCTCTCTCTCTCTCTCTCTCTCTTCTCTCTCTCCTCTCTCTCTCTCTCTCTCTCTCTCTCTCTCTCTCTCTCTCTCTCTCTCTCTCTCTCTCTCTCTCTCTCTCTCTCTTCTCTCTCTCTCTCTCTCTCTCTCTCTCTCTCTCTCTCTCTCTCTCTCTCTCTCTCTCTCTCTCTCTCTCTCTCTCTCTCTCTCTCTCTATGTGTGTGTGTGTGTGCATCTGTCTATCTATCTATCTATTTGTCTGTCTTTTTGTCTATCCCTCTCTTATCATCCTTCCTTCTCCCTACCTCATTCCTCCTCCTCCTCACGTGACGAGCGGCCAAGGCGCGGCCGGATAAGGAAGGAGGAGACGATTGAGAAGAGATAAGCTTGGAGCCGTTCGCTGGCCGCTAATGGGACGCTAGATGCCAGGACCGAACGGGGAGAAGGGGGAGGGGGAGGGGGAGGCGAGTGAAGCTGGCGTTGCATTGGCTGAGTTGCCTGGTTGTTTTAGTTCAGGGGGGAGGGGGGAGGTTGTCTGTGAGTGTGAGGTAAAGACAGGAGAAGGGAGGGAGAATAAGAGAGGGAGAGGGAGAGGGAGAGAAAGAGAGATAGAAAGAGCAGGAGAAGGAGAGAGAAGGAGCGAGAAAGAAAGAACAGGAGAAGGAGAGAGAGGGAGAGAGGCAGGCAGGCAGAGACAGAAACAGTGAACGAGTCTGTGAGTGAAAGAGAACATAGTCACCCATCAACAGATTCAGTGACTGTATATCTCTCCCTTGCCCAGATTATTGTCTGGCACCCCGACGAGAGTGCCAGACAGTGCCATCCACAAGCCATCAGGATCATCATGCCGGTTAAATAGGCTGTGGCGCCCGTGTGTGTATGTAACGTTAATATTCTCGTTGTAGGATTTCCTCGACCCAGTATGACGAAAGCCGAGACGAAAGGGCGCTTGGTTCATTCATGATTTTGAGGCCAGAAAAAAAACCTGTTCGTCACGTCATCAGTGATAGGGTTACACACAACACCACACACACACACACAACACACACACACACACACACACACACACACACACACAACACCACACACACACACACACACACACACAACACACACACACACACACACACACACACACAGCACACTATATATATATAATATATATATATATATATATATATATATATATATATATATATGTGTGTGTGTGTGTGTGTGTGTGTGTGTGTGTGTGTGTGTGTGTGTGTGTGTGTGTGTGTGTGTATAAATCAGATTCACAGTGTTTTTGTGAAGTTTGAAGTGTGCCAGTGCCAAAGAAATGAGAATTGAAGTGAACTAATGGAGGAAAAAGAGGTTCTGGTGGGATTTTTTTCTCTCTCTTGCTCTCAATTTTTAAATAGAGAGCAATATTAAGAGTATTTAAAAAAGCGCACTCCTCCCCACGCACATCCAGCGCAGCCCCGAGGTGTGAATTGCTGTGACTGTTATGTCGGCCGTGTGGGTTTTATGGGTCGGGGGATTATAACCCTGTCCATAACGCTTGTGAACATGAACTTGCACTCATATAGAGGCTCCTGCTGCTCCTCTTCTCTCTCTCTTTATTCTCTTTCTTTCTTTCTCTCTATTTTTCCTTTGCCTTTCTCATTCTCTCTGCTCTCTCTTCTACCTCTCTCTCTCTCTTCTCTCTCTCTCTCTCTCTTCTCTTCTTTTTCTCTTTCTTTTTCTTTCTCTTTTCTTCTCTCTTTTTCTTCTCTTTCTTTTTCTTCTCTTCTCTTCTTCTTTCTTCTTCTTCTTCTTCTTCTTCTTCTTCTTCTTCTTCTTCTTCTTCTTCTTCTTCTTCTTCTTCTTCTTCTTCTTCTTCCTCCTCCTCCTCCTCCTCCTCCTCCTCCTCCTCCTCCTCCTCCTCTCTCCCTCTCTCCCTCTTCCACATCCACACCGCCCCCGCACCGTCGCCCATTCACGCCCGTTTCCAAGGACTGTATTGTGTGGGCGTGAGCGGTGGCTGGCGTTTACTCAGTGCTCAATTCAACGCACCGCCTGTTGACACTCATTGTGTGCGTGGGTCGACTAGCTATGATTTGCGTGCGTCGAATGGGTATATCCCGAGCGGTTTCGATCTCGGTGGCGAATAATATTGATGGGCGCGGGGCTAATTTGTTGTTGGCTGCTTAGGGACGCAAGGTGCCTAGGGCGTGACGCATGCCGCAGCCCCGCCGGTGACGCATGTTCCCGAGCGCCGAAGGTTGATTCGATGGCAGATGCTAAGTGACGAATCGGGGCAGGTGGCGCGAGGCGTGACCCGCGCGGGCGACGGGGGTTGACACGGTGGCGGATCATATGCTCGTCCAATAAGGGTCGATGACCTATCGACTCCGTGCTTGATACATGCGCCTGCACGCTGACTTGTTGCTGTGCGTTCCCTCCGGCGGCGAGAGGGAACGGGCCGAGGGGAGAGCCTGCCCCGGGGGGAATCTGCCGGGGACGGTTCCTGGAGGGAGTAAGCGAGTCCCGGGACAGCGAGGGGATTTTCGTGCGCCGGAAATTCCAGCGTCGAGAGGCAGGAATGGTTGCTGTTCTGAAGGTTCTAATCTATGATAGAAGCCAGTCTGTCGGGCATCGGCGTTCACCTCCGCCGCGTGTCTGTTTATTGTCTGTCTGGAGGGAGGGAGGCGTGAAGGGCCGCGAACAGTCAGTCGAGTTTATATTTGTTTACAGTCGGGGAGGGGAAGGGGGAAGAGGGAGGGGGAGGGGGCACGAGAATGCTGAGTATGTTGGCCGCTGTGTATCCTGAGTCAGCCGCCCGGACCTTTGGGTGTGGTGACCGGCCACTTGGGGCGCCCGGATCACGTGAGAGGGTGATGAGCGAGCGGTAAGTGGTCGTTGTGTGGTGCGCTGGCAACGAGCGTAACGCTTTTTAGCCATTCTGGTAACGAGGCGGTCATTTGGCTCGCGTTTGTTTGTTTATGATTGTCCTCGCCGGATGGAAATGTGATGAATGAATTTGAAATAAAAATAAAATCTAGGTTTAAAGAAATGGGTCGAAAAGCAAGTGATAAAAATGTATCTGGAAGGTTTTGAGGAAACGATGGAGACAGTAAAGAAACAAAGACGAAGGAAGGAAGGGATGAGGGTAGTCAATGGACCGAGAGAAAGGACGGAGAAAAAAAAGACAAAGTCAAGAAAGGGCAAAAGAAAATAAGATAAATGAAAGAAAATTGAAGAAGCGCGAGGTCAGAGGTCGTCCTGATCCCGTTTGACCTGCTGGCTCCCTGGGTATAGAGGAGGAGAAGCAGGTCAGCTGGCCCTTAAACAGAAGGAATGTTACGGACTCTAAATGTGCTTTATTACCAGGTCATGTGAGAGTTGGGAAGCGCGGCCTTCGAGTTCAATATTTTCCTCGTTTTTTTTTTTTTTTCCTTCTTTGGGAGTAGGAAGGGAGGGGGGGGAGGAAGACAGGATGCTGCCAGGTCACGAGAGAGTGCCATCTTGATTCATTTAAGGTCCTTAATGTGAGTTCTAGTCTTATCGGCAGGAAGTGTGTCCTCATTAAGGGAACGTCCTACTAGAAGGCCTTCTTGATCTTTTAATCTTCCGTCCTCCTTCTCTTCATTCCTCCCTTCCTCCCTCTCTCCTTCTTTCCTTCCTTTTTTCCGTCGCCTTGGAGCCCCTGTTCACTGAACACTTGTTCTAGAGACTTTGGGTGCGCGCACGACACACACACACACACTCACACACACATATGCACAAAAAATGTTGTGTATGTTTGAAGAAATATTTGATGCAAGACCCGAAGGATATTGCATAACCATTTCTTCCATGATGTAATGGGTGTGCCAACTGTGCCATGACACTCGGAGGCGATCACCACGAAAACGCATCCCCATTGCTGTGATTCTTTGGTTTATTGTTCGATAAGCGTCCGCCTGCTGTGTGTGGTTAGTCTGGAGTTGGGCTTGCTCGGGGGTTCTTAGCTACGAGACCACAGAGGAAGAGTGCGTGTTCCGTTATTAACTTTTGAACGAATGCAGAGTCCGGTGAGTGACCATAAACAAGAAAAAATGTGGCAGTGACGGCTGGAATAATTTGTGCGAGACATGAAATACTCGTACGAGGGAGTTCAAAAAAAGGATGTTTGGATGGCAGTGACGAGACAGTGATGGACGTAGAGCTAGAAAAAATATCCCATTGCGTGAAAATGTTAAGATCCATATTGATTCCATGAAGTCGGTGACTGTTTAGAGTTTATAGTTACAGGAGGAACCTGACGGAGTAACAAGAGAAAAAAGTTTATATATGTGTGTGGGTGTCATCAATAGCATAATTTATTTGACAGGAAGCAAGCAAGTCTTGAGGGCGTGGTATAGCCCGGGGGGAAAGGGGCTGGGGGACTCGCAGATGGTTACGAGTCGCCCGTGTGTATTGGCACGCGTTATGTCATTCCGGAGTTACGAGCGGTGTGGGTTGCGTGGGGGTTGGTGGGCGGGAGGCGCGCGTGACCGTAAACCAGGGTGAATTGTGAATGTCTTAGATGTTGTAAATATATGCTGTCTTGGGTTGAAATTCGGTGATGCGTTTTTGTTTTCCTCTTTGTTATTGTTTTATATTATTTGGTATCTTACTTCCATCGAACAGGTATACGAGATATGTGTTACAGCACAAGCATTGTGGAAAAGTGAAGTGTTACATGAATGAAATACAAGCCAGACCTCATCAAAAAGGACCAGAGCCGTGGTTAGTATTCCCTGAACTCTTTTCTTGTGTGAATCATTAAGACAAAAAAAATGAACGTCTAAGAAAAAAGAGAGACAAACGAGGAATGTTGACCTACGGCGCAGAGGTCACCAGGCGTGGATAAGTGGGCGCATGTCCGCCCTTTTTGTGCACCTGACCGGGTATGCGCGCGACTGTCCACCTCGAAAGACAGCGCCCATGAAACTGGCTCCTTCAAGTCGTTCGAACTCCTCCTCCGCCATGATCGTCACCGTCGCCTTCCCGCAGAACGGCTCCGCAAGGGCGGCTGCGGCTGCGGCCAATGGCTCCGCAGGTAAGTCCTCGAACGGGAAGCCCCTCACGCCCTTCTCTGGCCTCCTCGTTCGCCTGAAGTAGGGCTGAAGGGGATGGCAGGCAGGGGACTGGCTCTCCTTTGCACTGTGATTTTGGGATTTTTTTCTTTCTATCTTTCTCTTCGTATTTTACCTCCAATCAAGGGTACAAGCCGTGGTATGTACGAAGGAGAGCGTAGGTCTTAACCAGTTTCTATTTGTCCGTCGTTCTCTCTTCCTCTCCTCGTCTCTCTCTCTCCCTCTCTCATCCTCTCTCTCTCTCTCTCTCCTCTCTCTCTCTCTCTCTCTCTCTCTCTCTCTCTCTCTCTCTCTCTCTCTCTCTCTCTCTCTCTCTCTCTTTCTCTCTCTCTCTTCCCCTCTTCGCTCTCGCTCGCTCAGCACGATGTATATTTGCAAACAAAATCCTTGAAAGGTGATTCAACTTTGTAAAAAAAGGAAAAAAAAAAATATATGTGTTGCATATTATATATATATATATATATATATATATATATATATATATATATATATATATATTTATATATATTTATATTTATATATTTTATATTTATATATATGTGCGTGTGTGTGTCTATATTTGTATGTATATATATATATATATATATATATATATATATATATATATATTATATATATATATATATATTATATATAATATATATATATATATTATATATATATATATAATATGTGTGTGTGTGTGTGTGTGGTGTGTGTGTGTGTGTGTGTGTGTGTGTGTGTGTTGTGTGTGTGTGTGTGTGTGTGTGTGTGTGTGTGTGTGTGTGTGTGTGTGTGTGTGTGTGTGTGTGTGTGTAGTATTTATATTTATATTTACATCTATGTTATACATATACATACATTAATGTATATATATATATATATATATATATATATATATATTATATTTATACATATGTACATACATATATATATGTGTGTGTGTGTGTGTGTGTGTGTGTGTGTGTGTGTGTGTGTGTGTGTGTTGTGTGTGTGTGTGTGATGTATGCATGTATGTATATTGATATAAAGATAAAAAATAGAAAAGTAGATACAAACTCAGTTGATAGATAGTTGGAATATGATTGAATAGCAATCCTGTATGAGACAAAACGTCACCAGAAGAATCGCTGTTGATTTTCTAATTAAATTATATGTCAATATCATCACTGTGTTTGCTTTCGTTTGTACACACTCTGCCGTAGTTTTGTTTTTGTTGTGGAAGGATATGCGATGGTGCCACGTCTTGCATGGGAGAGGTGGAACAGTGCCCAGAAGGTCCGGCGGGTGCTCTGACCCTTGGTTTGGCACTGGCACTGTTGGTCATACAACGGTTCGCAAGCTTTGGGTTGTTGCCTCGGGATGCAAAGGCTACTGAATGAAGCAAGGGGTGGTTTGCAGTTGGAAGCCGAATGCGGTTGCAAGGGAATAGAGTTTTAGGATGGTAAATAAGGAGCGCAGTTTCTTGTAGTTTTATTATTCTGTTCATTTATATATATAGCAAGTGCAATGCAGGTGTTATTCACTGCCAGGGAATTTAGTGAGCGACTTTATTGTTCATTTCGGAATACCCGCCTTGTGCACCCCGCGCCATTTATCGCGTGGAGTCCCCGGAGAAATAACTTAAATTGTGTTTTTGCGAATTTTAGCTCTAGATTTTTTCACCTTTACAGTCCGGTCCTTTTCGAGAAAGGGAAGAGGAAAACGAATAAAAACAAACAAATCGTCCAAGAGGCGTGAGCGTGTGCAGAGTTCGTGAAAGCCGCGCGTGGCCGACACCCCGCGGCCCATTGCGTGGACACACCTCCCTGAGGGGGTCAGTGTATTAATAGAACCGCGCGATAGTCATGCACGTAATCACTAAGTAACGTACACGTGCGCAGGCTCGGTGTCGTGACGACGTGACATGAAGGCAAGCGCAGTCCGGCGTGACGCGGATAAGGAATACGAGAGTGCGAAGAGTCACGCACGTGCTGGTCTTCCCCGGCCGTCGGTTCACCGTTGCATTGCGGCGCGGGCGCTTCGGCGCTGTTGCTAGCATTGCAGCCAAGTTAAGGCTAAGCTTAGGGCCGCTACTAGCAGTACTAGTAGCGGGTATTTTTGAAGAGACGGTGGAAAGGGCGCGCGGTGTTGCCAACGTGCCGGAGATGGCTCGCCGGACACGCTGCCACGAAGTTCGGTTGCCCTGCTCGGGTCTTGGCCTCTCGTCCCCATCCCGGGCGCGGCGATGTAGGGGAGGGAGAGGCGTTGGCGTACCGAAGCAGCGCTGCCATTGATCAAGCAGCTGCTCACGCCATGCCTGCCTCTGCCTGCGTTCCCCTCCGAGACTGCGTGTTCCTCCTTTCCCTTTTTCGACTGCAATTCCCGCCCGCTCGTTGCTCGTACTGCCACGGTTCGTTCTGCCGCTTGGTCGACTTTCGCATGAACAATTATTCCAGTATTAGTCAGTGTAGGTGAGCGTTCCAATATTGTGCCATTGTTCTATCCATAAAATGTATTTCCCGGTCCACTGATAGTTTGATAGAGCGAGGGAGGGAGGGACTTCAGGGGCTTTGTGTGTGTTTGTGCGTGTCTGTGTTTGTGGGTTTTCGTGACTCATAAA
>NW_020869128.1:1436518-1461518 GCF_003789085.1 Penaeus vannamei | reverse complement strand
CTCTCTCTCTCTCTCTCTCTCTCTCTCTCTCTCTCTCTCTCTCTCTCTCTCTCTCTCTCTCTCTCTCTCTCTCTGGAAGTAGGTTTGGCTGGAAGTAGGAGCGGTTGTCAGGTGTGTGTGTTTGGTTTGTTGTTGGGTTTTGTAGTGTTATTGTTATTATACTTTCATCATCAGTTATTATCATCCCCCATTATCACTCATCATAATTTTCAGCTTTATCATTGTTTTTATTATTATCATTATTATTGTTGTTGTTTTTATTATTAACGTTATTGTTATTATTGATATTATTGTTATTATTATGAGCATTATTATTATTTTCATCATTATAGTTATTATTATTATCATTATTATTATTATTATTATTATCATATCGTTATCATTGACATTGTTGTTATTTTGATTGATTTCATTATTAGTATCATTATCATCATCATCATCCTCATTTCATCAAAATCAATATTATTAGAAATAAATTGGATTAGGTTGTCTCACGGTGACTAGTCAAAACATTATTCGCAGTCAAGGTTATAGAGGATTGAGTATATAAAACCACTCTGCGATAACGTGTGTTGGGAATGCATTTGATGTTGTCAGGGTTATTGATATTTAGAGTGTAGTCTAATTCCTGTTCCGTGTTTATCAGAACTAATTACTGTCTCGGATTAGGTGTTGGGTTGTGATTTGGTGTTTGAACAATCTTGATAACAGTCCGTGAGGGTGTTATTTATATGGATATTTTTATTCTTATTGCTGTTATTTTGTTATCGTCACCACCACCATAAATATTTAGATCTTTGGCAGTATTATGAAGACCAATTATCGATCCGTTTCTTTATGCTTCTGGAAGTAACCCGCCTAGCATTCGCCCGGGATAAACAAGAGAAAAAAAAAAAAACATGGGCAGTTGAATAAAAATATTCTTATTTTGCCCGATCTTAGAATAACCTCCTCCCTATGTGAGATCATTTTCCAGGGGAGTGTAAGCCTCTTAAGGCTCGGTAACTTTAGCGCATTTTTCAACAACGGGTTTGCGATAAGATCCGCCATTTCGCCCTGTGGAGCGAAAAGAACCATCGCCTATGCGCTCGATTTCAGGGACAAACATGCCGTTTATGGTTCCCTGCGCGGCCCCTCCTCACAGGTCATCTGTTGTAGAAATGGATGCTTAACGATTAGTAAAATGACGTATGTGGGTTCGTTCGAGATTGCAGAGAAAAAATAGTAAAAGTGTGTACCATGATCTACCGCAGGAAATTCTTTTGGCGGATAAACATAGGCAAGCTCATTTGAGGGACTTGAAAGACGCGCGTATGTAAACAATGAATATAAGGTAAAATGTAAAATTATTTTAAAATCTTATTGATTGAATTATGTATGATTATTATTATTTGTGTAATTTAGGATTCTTTTCTTAGCAGACTACATAATTTTTACAACGCCCGTTTTGTCATTTCCAAACGATACAAGTCGTTCGCTTCTACTTGAAACCACTGATGAAGGCACTATCACTAGCACTTTTTCCGTCAATTTTTTGCGTTTCCTAAGAACTCATGTAACAAACATGGGCGCTATCGGAGTGAGGTCCCGGGAATTACAACTTCTTCATACATATTACGTTATTTTAAAGAAATATGATGATGTATATTGTATATACGAATGTTCTAAGATATTAGCTTATGTTTGCATTCACTCATCCTATCTAATTTATTAATAGCACAAGATCAACGCGGAAATTAGTCAGACGGAAACGGTCGTAACCGTCTTGGTCTGGGAGGCGTTCCGTTTGAGAGAGAGAGAGAGGGGAAGGGGGAGAGAGGGAGAGAGGAGGAGAGAGACTGAGAGGAGAGTGAGAGAGAGGGAGGGAGAGAGGAGTGATGAGAGAGAGAGAGAGAGAGAGAGAAGAGATCAAGGGAGGAGGTCGAAGAGAGGGAGAGAGGAAGGGGGCAAGGCTATGGAAGCTTCAGGGCGTATTGGGTTTATTGGGCGGGGGTTAAGGAAATTATCCAGCCGTATCGAGTTATAAATTTTTTTATTCGATTGTTGGTATTGGTGACTGTGATTTTTTTTATTTCTCTCCTTTTTCTTTTTCTTTCTTTTTCTTTCTCTCTTCTTCTCTTACTCTTCTTCTTCTCCTCTCCCTCTTCTCTCCCTCTTCCTCTCTCTCTCTCTCTCTCTCTCTCTCCTCTCTCTCTCTCTCTCTCTCTCTCTCTCTCTCTCTCTCTCTCTCTCTCTCTCTCTCTCTCTCTCTCTCTCTCTCCTCCCTCCCTCCCTCCCTCCCTCCCTCCCTCCTCCCTCCCTCCCTCCCTCCCGCTCTCTCTCTCTCTTCTCTCTCTCTCTCTCTCTCTTCTCTCTCTCCCTCTCTCCCTCTCTCCCTCCCTCCCTCTCCTCTCTCTTCTCCCTCTCTTTTTCTCTCCCTCCCCTTTCTCCTCTCCCTCGTCTCCTCTCCCTCGTCCTCCTCCTCCCTCCTCTCTCTCCTCCCCTCCCTCCCTCCCTCCCTCCCCCCCATATATATGTATGGATCCCTTCTTTCACCCAGCCGTCTCACTCCCACGTCTTTATAGATTATGTGTGTATATTGTACACATACAGTACATAAATACAAACGTACATTGCTCTGTTTGCCCCCCCCCCTCCTCCTTTCATTTACCTGCTTTGGGCGAACAACAGTATGATTGGATTCAGGACGCGGGTCGCCGTTCTCGCGAGCGCCCGGGATGCGAGAGCTTAAATTACCTGGCGATTACTTGATTTCGCCGGGGATTACGTGCAGGGCTTGTGATGGATTTAACTGGGATTTCGGAAGGAAAATGTATGAAGTAATTATTATTTTTTTGCTATTGTTTTTTTTTCTAGGATGTGTATTAGCTTGGTGTGTCGGGGGTAATGGTGTGTTTTGTTGTTTGTTGGTCCTTCATTTACAGTGTATCAGTAAGAATAATCTTAATGAGGGGATATTGGTAGGGGAAATCGCCTATTCAAAGTTAATATTTTTGAGTGAATGGGGGAGAAAGAGAGAAAGGACAACCATTTGCTTCCGAAACCCATGCGAGTTTTTCCCGTATATTGGTACAAGGCGAGAGCAAAGGAGATGGGAGAAGATCCTAGACACTGCCATCGTCTCCCGTCTGTGCCACCGCCTCTCCCACCGTCGCCCATCCCTGCCACAACTTCTGCCTCTGTCACCGCTTCTGACACCGCCTCTGCCTCTGACACCGCTTCTGACACCGCCTCTGCCTCTGTCACCGCCTCCGCCCTTGCCATCGCGTGTCCTCAGCTTTTATTTGATCGGATCAGAGTAATGGCGTCTCGGCAGTCCTTTCTTTGCTTTGTCCGACTCGGATTTCCGCTTAGCTTGACGAAGCCCAATTTTTCGCTTCTCCCCCACCCCCTTCATCCTAATCTTTCCTCTGTCACCTACCCCTCTCCCTCCGTTTTTTTTTCCTTTTACCCTCTATGTCGGCCCTTCATTTCTCTCCTCCATTCCTTCTCTCTCTTTCTCTTCTCTCTCTCTCTCTCTCTCTCTCTCTCTCTCTCTCTCTCTCTCTCTCTCTCTCTCTCTCTCTCTCTCTCTCTCTCTCTCTCTCTCTCTCTCTCTCTCTCTCTCTCTCTCTCTCTCTCTCTCTCTCTCTCCTCTCTCCCTCCCTCCTCCCTCCCTCCCTCCCTCCTCCCTCCTCCCTCCCTATGTTTATTAATGTCACTGATTCCGTTTCCGTCCCTTGTTTTTCTCTTCCTCTCTCCCGTTCCTCCTATTCTTCTTTATTCATTTTTGCTGTTCTGTGATTTTGCTAATTTTTCGTTTACTTTTCTTCCTTTCTATTTTTCTTCTTCTTTTTTTGTTACTAGCACCGGTGGCCATTTTCCCAGTCGTTTATTTAGCTCGATTTTCTTTCGCTTCTAAATTTATTTCCTTCGCTTTTCACATGCTCGGCAGCGCACGTGTCTGACCGGCATTTTTCTCTTTGCTTTCCCTTGCATTCTCGCTTGTATCTCTTTCGTATTTTATTCTGGCAGTGGTCTCTGGCTTCTCCGTTGTTTGGTTTGGGGAAGTAAGTTCTGTATTTCTTGCCTTCCTCCCCTTCTTTTGCCCCCTCTTCCCCTTTTATTCTTATCCCTCTGCTACGCTCTCCCCCCCCCACCCCCCCGCTTCCCTTTTCAGCTAGTTTTCTCCTTTTTTTTTCTCCTTTTCTGTATCCTTCTTATCTATTCTTTTTAACCGCTTTCACGTCTTCCTCCTCCCCTTCCCTTCGTCCTCTCATCTTTTCCTCCCTCTCAATTTCCCTTCCTCCTCCTCTTCCAGTCGGCCGTTTCCCCCACCTTACCCCATCGTCCTCCACCAACAAGCCTCTCCAACGCTCCCTCCTTCTCCTCCTCTCCCTCTTTCAACCCCCGTCTCCCCCCTCCCCTTCTCCCACCCAGCCTTGTCCCTCCCTCCGCCCTCTCCCTGACCTCCCCTTCTTCCACTCTCCCTCCCCTCCCACCGCCCTCTCCGTACGTCACCCAGCCGACGACGTACGTATACGACAGGCAATCACCGTGACGTACGGAGACGATAACCGGACGCAGTGTGTACGTATGCGGCCTTTCCCGAGCGACGTGTGTGTTTACCGACCCTCTCCGAGACACTTTTTCCTCCTCCTCCTCCGAACGGTCCGGCTGGAAAATCATTCACCTATGTAAATAACCGTAAATTTGTTTCCTCGCCGGTGTGCAACCAGCGTAAATATGGTTATTGATAGGCGGCTGTGTGCGTCTGAGAGGGTGAGAGAGGGAGAGGAGGAGAGAAAGAGAGAGATGGGAGGGTGGGGGGAAGGTAAGGACTCGTCGATAGGGAAGGTGGGGAAATAAAGAAGGGAAACGGAGTGGGACTTTTGGCATATTTAGTTATTATGTTTATGTTTTGGTTTTTTTTCATATTTTTTCCCTATTATGTTATCATATTCTTTTTTGTGTTTGAAGTGGATGGATGGAGGAATAAAGGGATGTAGATGTAGTCAAGTATATCAGTAAATGCGCAGCTCAAATAGGGGGCTGGGGATCGATACATGCACACATCACCACCACGATGAACATTATATTCCACGTTATCTGAATGTTCTGTTACGCAAGGAAAAATACCGGGAGAATCTCGATTACCTAATGCACCATGGACACACACAGTCTGCGGAGAGTTCGGTTGAGTGTCTTAGTGCAAGGGCCTCTGTTCCAGGACTTTGTTGGTATCATGGATGTGTTTTACTGGAGCGATCTTGGTTAGATGTGGGTGAATGGTAGGGGTCAGAACTAAAAGAATTGGGTATATCACTTAGTTTATATGCCCAGCAGACATGATTTTAGTACGGTGGAAAAGATTAAGTGATTTGAAATTAGGATTTCAGAGGAGAAAGCCCCTGTTGATTATTCTCTCAGATTTTATTTTTAAGATCATGTTAAGGGGAAAAAATGAGCTTCCTGTAACTTGACCGACCCTAATTAAAGAGGCTAGCCATAAAAGATATCGTTTTTGCCGATTTTGAAGGATATTCCGTAAAACTATGACATCGCATGCAAATGGATAGATAAAGAAAGAGAGAAAGAAGAAAGAAAAGAGAAAAGAAGTAGAAGAACCCGAAGTACCAACCCTATTTACTTTTTATCGGTTTGCTGGGACCTCAATATTTTTAGGGCCTTTCATGAAATTCAAATATGTTCAGGACAGTAGAGATGAAAATGACACGGACGACCTCGTTACTTTGTCCGAGATGTTACACGCACTGCAAGACTTTATCAACTCCGAAATTAACATTGACGAATTGAAACTTTGCAACAAGGAGGGGAAATAAACGAGAAACAAAGCAGCTCAGAAAAACAGCGGCTTGGTTAGCGTCGGGTGTAACTGTACAGCCACGACCAGAATGCTTTTCAGATACGTTCGAAAATTATCCGCCATCGAACACCAGCGGGTAGAGGGTGAGGACGGGAGTAAGAAGATTGCGGGGATCTTAGCTGGTAGGTGGAGAAAAAATGGTTAACTGGGAAAATGCTTAAGTGGAGGAAGGAAGATATATAGGACTAGGTACGACCATGCATGCCTATCTTAACGCATAGCGGTGTGTTGTTTCCCAGTAGTCCTCTTTCCCTTCCGTTGTCGTTGCTCCGGTTACGACCTGCTTTTGCTGGACCACTAGTCGAAAATTGCGACTATGTAACGGTGTAGCCGAAGGAAGGCCAGAAAGAATGTGACCGCACACACAGCCACACTTCAATACCCACATCTAGCTGACGAAATCATACTCGCGAGATGCACTATATACAACAGCAATACACCACAACACTCACTTCCGAACAACACACCAGTAACACACAACACACAACACATACAGCTGACTCGATGACATTTGTTAGGATGCATATAAAATATAGAGCTCATTATATTGTATATTACTATATTGAGTTCTATAAAGGTCATAACAGACATATATATATATATATATATATGCATGCACATATATACATACTATACGCAACACACACAGCGACCTCATATAACACAGCTTGTATTTGACGTACATTAGGCACATGGCTAGTGCTACATATACTATGCATACATGCAGTCATCGATCCGTATACAAACTAGATTTAACAGCACAGCATACAACCACATACTACACGAGCACACACCAACACACAGACACATCAACACACACACACACTGATATTTGGCATTTAATTTATATATACTTAGCACATTATTTCGATCTCATATTATATATAGTATATAATATATATTATATATATATATATATTTATATTTAATATATTTTATTGCGTATTATTTTACTCTAAGTTAATATTTCTGATTTTTATATTTATCAGTAATATTTATTATATTCAATGTTCAATTATTGAATATATAATACGTAATATGATATAAATATATAGTGTTAGAGTATATATTAATATATAATCTTAGTTTGGTTAGTATATTATACTCTAAGTTAATGAGTTAAAAAAAAATAGACAATCCAGTTTAGTAGTAACATACATATTCCTATCAAACACACCCCGTCTAGTTTCACAATACTGTACATCACTTATCTGAGTTATTTATACAGTGTTATCATACGAAATATATATCATTTACATCGCGCATTACCACACCACACACACAGCAACCACACACAACCTGATTCCACACACACCACCCCACCACCACAATATAATAGTATAAGTCAATATATATATCTGTAACTAAGTATAGTTAATAATTATATATTATCATTGTAAAGTATGATAAATATGCTTAATATATAGTAGATATAACAATATGTATACATTATAATTATTTATATATATACTTATTATATATATATATACATTATGATATATATAGATACATTGGATCACTACTTTTAGGTAATGTTCTGAGTGCATAATCCTTGTGTATTTACCTATTATAGTACTGATAAGATACTAATTTGTAGTATACTTTAGTAGCTTTTAGGCTAGCGTATATATGGCTATATACGGCGTGAAATCAGCTTATATACTATATTATTCATATATAGTATATACTATATATATATATAAACATTGTATGTATCATGAGTTATATATCATTTGGACTATAATAATAATAATATACGTGGTATATATATATGATGTATAGTATAGATGATGATCATGAATTGTGATATATATATATTATATGTATATGTATTGTAGTATTGTATATATATATATATAGCTATATAATTATATATATATCCTCAGTATAATAATTATATTCAGTATATATATAATATATATATATTACATCATATAATATATTTATATATATATATATTATTATATATCATATATGTGTGGTGTGTGGTGTGTGGTGTGTTGTCTCTGGACTATTCAGCATGGCAAGTGTGAAATAGTGGTGATTTAATGAGTCTCGCGCGATTTTGTCTGATAATAATAGGTATCCTTCGTGTGTTGTGATATTTAATGTCCTCAGGGAGACAGTAGTTTATTTGAAGACAACTCTCTCTCTCTTTCTCTCTCTTGTCTCGTTCTGCTCTCTCTCTTCTCTCTCTCTCTCTGCTCTCTTCTCTTCTCTCTCTCTCTCGTGGTTCTCGCTTCTCTCTCTGCTTGCTCTCTCTCTCTCTCTGTCTCTTGGCCTATTATCGATTTGTCTTGCATAAATATCCCTCCCTTAGCTTACATTTAACTCCCCCTGTTCTCCACCCACCCACTCTCTCTTGTGCTTTGTTTTCAATCTTCTCCCTGTTGTTACGTCTAAACTTGCTACGCAGGGAAAGTGTTAATCCAGAGACAACCTTTCCGGAGTGATTAGCTTCAAAACTTTTCCGCTTCTGTGATTGTTGTAAAACATCATGGTAAGTTAATATCGTAGTGAAAGGAAAAGGCGGGAGATATGTCCCTTCTTCCCTGGGGAGAAAGAAGGCGAGCTGCGAGGGAAAGTGCAGCGGGAGAGGCTGTGTGTGGTGTGTGCAGAGTGGGTAAGTGAAAGATGGGAGAGTGATGTAGATGAAGGAAAAAAACGAGGCGAGAGAGGAGAAAGAGAGGAGAAGAGAGATGGTTGTGTCTGGTGTAGTGTGTGTGATGTATGTTCTGTATATTGTGGACGGAAGAACCTTTCCTAGGTTTCATGTAAACCGCATTTTATCTAAGAAACACATACACCCACACTCGGTGTATGTTAGAATTTCATTTCACGGACTCCGCGTGACTCCGGCGGATAAGCCCGCCTGATACTGTACACGAGAACGAGTTGCAAAATTGTTTTATGTTTATCTGTGCTAATTTCCACTCTAGGCTTGTTTTTATTGGGAATGGGCAACCCTAGCCGTTTTCTGTCGGTTAGTAACGATCGGAGACGTGATAGTTGTGTATATGGTGTATGTCCGTGTGTTGCCACTGCGCGCCCGTCAGGTTTTCTCTGCTCTCTGGCTCGTTCGGTCTTCCTCTCCTCTCTCTCTCTTCTCTCTCTCTCTCTCTCATCTCTCTTCTTCTTCGTCTCTCTCTCTCTCTCTCGTCGTCTCTCTCTCTCCTTCAGTCCTATGAGCTAGAAGGGTCGTATGATATATTGTGTGGATTCCGTTTGCCGAGTCAAGAGCTGTTGAAGCTATAGATTGCTGTTTATGTTATCTAATAACGATTCCATTGTATATGTCTGGGCATCAAGTCGATGCTTAGCTTGTCAGTAAATCTCTTTAATGTTCCGGAATAAGGAAGGCGTTGAGACTTGAGCGTGTGGTCTGAGTGTGTTCGCGCTGCGTGTGCTTCTTTGTCACTCTCTGTGATCTGCCCAGCGCTCGTGACTGTCTAGATCTTAATTTGTTAGTGTCTCGGTGTATTGTTTTTGGTGCCGTGTGTTTCCCGCGCACGTTCCGTGTCTTCTTTGGCTCTCTCGTCGTCATCTGAGTTCTGCGTGCTGCGTGCATCTGTGGCTCTTCTGCGTCTTTCTCTCTCTCTCTCTCTATCTCTCTCTCTGCTGGGCGCGTCATGTCGGTGACTTTCATGTCATCGTGCCTCTCGTCTAACGCTTAGGCTGCTGATCAGGTGTGGACATTCTCCGAAGGACCCAAACAAAGTGAAACTGATTCACGGAGACGGCCACATATATCAGTACTATTGTTCAAATGATGACCTCGGAAAGCAAGACGAATGTCATTCTTCGACAAGTCGCTCAGTCTGTGTACACGCCATATTAGTACGAGTCTTATCCGATCTATTAGCACTTGCGGTTGGTGACTCACGCGTGCGTAGATAGACACATTTCTATAAATCATTTCAATCATAGTGCGCTTGCACATACAGGTATGTACATGACGTATCTCATTTCTGCCTGATGTAAACACTAATTATTTATTAATACTTATTATAGTGTGCGTCGCTGAATGTATCATATCTGCGCATGCAGTGTATAGTACGAAATATATAAGTTCTTGTTATATTTAAAGCACACCATTTCATGTGTATACATACACACACAGATGCTGAAATTACATATTAACACTGACTCACAAATGCCGATACGCATGGGTTTCATACACACACGCGCGTGTGCTATTCTGTTTTTTCGAAGACTCGCAACTTCTCAGCTTGTTTGAGGGTTAAGACAACAGCACGGTCAGAATCGATAAGAAGAAAAGAGGAATCAGAAATTGAAAGACAGAATGGACCAATATGGGTTGTAAGGCAGGTCACAAATGAAAAATCACCGCAACTCAAGGGTCCTAATGAGAATAGAGAGAAAGAGAAAGTAAAACTCTGCTGAGACTTCCAATTGCGTAAGCCGAAAGACCTGGGTGCTTCTGAACAATTGAGGGAAGGGGCTGAGATGCACGACGCGAGTGAAAGAAGCACAGTTCTTGGAGTGTGTTGGCACCCACGTGAGCATCGTGACTCGCCCGAGCGTGAGTGAGATATCATTAAGGCGCGCTCGGGCTCTGGGGCGATAAGTGGGATGGGCGGTCGTGGACTAGACAGCAGGTGAGGAGATAGTGCGAGATTTAAAATCTAGGGGGAGGATATACTGTGAGAATAAAAAGAAGAAGAGGGGTGTTGTTTGGTTGGGCATGGAGGATAGAAACTGGTGGGAGAGAGGAGAAGAGTGGGGGTGATGGGAAAACTCCCAAGTTGGCCGGGTTGGTTCCTCCTTAATTTCGGAGATGGAGAGGGGAGATAATACTGGGTATGAGGGTGAGTTGAGGAGGAAGAAGAAGATAAGAGGAAAGGAGAAGAGAAAAGGAGTGAGTGAGGGAGGAGAAGAGTCGCTGCGAAGCGAAACAAGGAAGAGGGGAAGGAAGAGGGGAAGAGCTTGAGAGTTGAAGACCCAAGTTTTCCGGCGTTGGTTTAGAGAAAGCTTGTCGTGAGGTGGAGTGCGGAGCCGATCGAGACGCAGGATTTCCAAATGGTTTTAGAAGGCAGTAATAAGACTTCTTCTTCTCTCTCTCTCTCTCTCCCTCTCTCCCCTCCCCCTCCCCCTCCCCCCCTCCCCCTCCCCCTCCCTCCCTCTATCTCTCTCCTCCCTCTCTCTCTCTTCTCTCCCTATCTCCCTCAATATATCCGCCACCGGACAAAGACCGAGAACGAAATCCGAGAATATCCTCAGCCGACACAAAGGCGAATTGCATAACGTCCAATCTAAAACAGCCGAATGGACAAGAAGAAGAAGAAGAAGGGAAAAAAAAGGCGCAAACGAACGAAGGTCAAAGATTAAACAGCCAAGTGCAAGGCGAGCGGCGAGCGGAAGGGAGCTGGATGAAAGGCGCGCTCTCTTACCCGTGCGAAGCTCAGGGGTCTTGAGGGCTTCAGATGCAAGTGTTGTTGGCGAAGGGGAGGGTCAAAGGGCGGCGCACAGGAAGGGAGGATGCGCTGTACCAGGAGGGAGTTGTTATGGTATGAAGGGAGGAGGGGGGGATGGTGTCAAGGGAGGAAGGATGGTGGCAAGGGAGGGGAATGGTGCCAGGGAGGACGAAGGGAGGAAGGATGGTGCCAAGGGAGAGAGATATGTATGACAACTAGGGAGGGGGAGGGGAAGAATGATTGTATATAGGGAAGGGGAGGGAGGGAAAGAATGATTGTATAATGGTACGAAGAGAAGGGTGTGTAATGGTAAGGTGAGGGAAAATGACCGTTTATGATGGTACGAAGAAATGGGGGGGGGATAAGAGAGGGGGAGAACAACTGTGTGTAATGGTATGGAGAATGGGGGAATAAGAGAGAGGATGAACAAATATGTATAATGATGTGTAGGAAGTGTGGGAGATAAAATAGGAGAAGAACGACTATGTAACAACGTGAAGGGAAGGGGGATAAGAAAGGGGAATAAAGGAAGGGAAATAAGAAATGGATGGGAAAACGACTAATGGCGGTCGTTCAGCTTGGGGTAGGCTACGAAGCCACGGAGACAAAGAATCAGGATAACTATTAAAGCCGAGAGTGATGAGTGGCAAAGCGAATGCGTGGACGGCTGAAAGAAAAAAAAAATATGGGAAGACTGAAGCACCGTTTAAAGAAAAGAGGAATAAAGGAAGGAATGTAGGAAGGAAGGAAGGGCCGTCACAGATGGAAAACGGAGAGGGAGGGATGGGAAGGAGGGAATGAAGGACAGCAAGGAGGGGGAAGAGGGGACACCGACAAGGGAACGAAGGAATGAAAGAGACGATGTAAATACCGAGAAGGGAGGAGTGATGGAGCGGGGAAAAGATTCGGACGAAGGAGCAGACACCGAAGTTTGGATTGATAAATGGAGGGAAGCAAGAGAGAAGGGGAAAAAGGTAAGAATAGATGGATTGGAAGGATTGAGACTCCCAGACTCGTATCTCAGGAGTGTCTGCTTGATGAGGGGATAAGGGAGGGAGGGAGGGAGGGGAGGAGGGGGCACTCGGCTCACCTGGAGGCACGAGAAAGAAAGAGAAAAAAAGAAAGAGAAAATGGTTAGGGAGGCATTTGCAATTTTATCGTGCAAGAGAAGTAATGGACGCCCGCAGCCAAGTGGATGAGCCATAATAAGAGGGAAAAAGTAAGAAGGAAGGAAGAGGCAAGAAGAAAGGGAAGGAGAGAGAGAGAGAGAGAGAGAGACGGAGGGAGGGGGAGAAGGCGCCCGCAAAGAAGGCAGTATATGAAGGCCGCGAGGGGAACCTTCGTCCAGTATTTTCCATCTTTAGACACGCTCCCCCCTCCCCACATAGCCTCTTTTCCTCCTTCTCTCCCCTAAGAACCCCCCCCACCCTCCCCCACAAGACTCCCCTCTTCCCCTCACGCCCCCTCTTTGCATAATGTATGTCCAGCCTCTCCGTGGAAGATACTAGCCACCATAAAGTTTTGGTTGAGTGGAGAGCTACTCCGGATAAGGTTGCTGTAGCACACCTGTACGCAAGACGATCATATATATCTGTGTGCGTGTGTCTTTTTGTCTGTCTGTCTTTCTGTCTGTCTTTTTATGTTGGTGCGTGTGAATATGTTCCTGATACGGAGGTTGTGATTTTAGTTACAGGAAATACGGAAGGAATGTTGTTAATCTATGTTTTTTTAACACTTGTGTGCGCGGAAGAGCAGGTGTTGTGAGGTATGAGGAAACGAGTGGTCCTTGGACATACACTTGTGATAGGTATGATCACGTGATAATCAAAGATCATGAAGTTAATGTAGGATATTCTAAAGATGAAATTGCCTGTGGTATCAGGTAGGGATGTATTAAAAAATGTAGTAGGCCATGTTCTTAGCGCGCTAGTCCACGTACATATACATACACACATACGCACTCACACATACATTTACATCTTACACGGACATGCACACCCATACAATTACACACTCAGGCGGCTTACGTACATATATCTGTATATATACCTATTTACACGCATACACAGTCACATTTACATATACATACCTACACGCATAAACACACACATATATTTACACACACGCATGCATACTCATGCATATTCAAATACAGACATACACGTACGCACACTGATACATATTCATACGCATGCAAACTCACATGCCTAAACGCATACACACCGACGCACATACAATTCCTACATATTGGGCGTACACACTCACACACGCGCGTATTTTAATAATCGTCTGACCTCCCGTGCGCTGATAGCAGGCACTCTTAGGGCTTAACCTTGGCTGACCTTCACCATCATCAGATCCCTCACGCGACGTGTAATCCCGGTCATTCCGCGATGGCCAATCAGCGCTCGCCATTCGTTGGCTTTTCATTTGCTTTTTTCGGCTTATTCGAGTCCGGTTGACCTTTGACCTTGCCTACGTCTCCGCCCACGTGCTCGGAGGAAGTTTTTTTTTTTTTTTTTTTTTTTTTTTTTTTTTTTTTTTTTTTGTACAGCGCTGAGTCTTCGGTATCATCTTCGTCGTCGCTGAATCATTCAGCTGCCATAATCCGACACCATGATTGTATTGTTATGGCTGATCCCACGGCTGTAGGTGTAAGTGTGGGCTCGGGTTGGAGGGGGTTAAGGTCGAGCGCCGGGTTTGGCTTACTGACCTGAATTGGCTGAAGGCGGGATC
The DNA here is from genome assembly GCF_003789085.1 of Penaeus vannamei. NCBI lineage: Eukaryota > Metazoa > Arthropoda > Malacostraca > Decapoda > Penaeidae > Penaeus > Penaeus vannamei. The sequence continues at coordinate 1,447,481 of NW_020869128.1, read as the reverse complement.
AAGCCATGTTGCAAAGGGGAGTTCTACAGCATCTTCATTCATTACGAAATCTTGTTCTTGAAATGCGATCCCGAACAAGAGAGAGGGGGAGAGGAGAGTGAAAGAAAAAAAAATGAAGTAATGAGATGTGTATTGCTTACGAATACCATTGCATACAGAGTAATGCACGCAAGCTCAAATAAGAAACATGTAGGAAGAAGGAATGAAACAATCGCATGAAAAGGGAATCAGTACATTCCTTTTCGTCGCAGTCGTACTTCGTTTCAAAGATTAATGGATTGAATATTTTTATAAACCTTTATCAAAAAGTCGAAGTCGCACCACGTGGTCGCATAAACAACGAATCGACAACCATCGAATTGGATACGTATCATAACCACATCAGCCATTATAAAAGCATGCCTACGATCTTTATTTTTTATTTTCCATTATTTTTTTTCAATTTGGATTAATTGGGAAATATTTTCCACTAATCTTTTTTGTGATTGATTAGAAAATTAGACAACCATCGAATTGGATACGTATGATAACCACATCAGCCATTATAAAAGCATGCCTTCGACCTTTTATTTTTATTTTCCATTAATCTGTTGTTGTTTTTTTGTTTGTTTGTTTTTTTTACATTTGGATGGATTGGGTAATTAGGTATGCATGAGGGCGGAGATGTAGAGTAACGCGGCGAGCGAGCGAGGCGGGCCGAAGCGTCACACTTTTAAAGGCGGCGAAGAGCCAGAGTGCGCGCGTGTGCTTGCCAATCAATACTCGTTTGTCCGGAAAACTGCTGTGAGCTGATCTTGGAGTGCTTGTTTGCTCTTTGGACTTGGGGAAGGGGGGGATAGGAAGGTGGGGGCGATGGGTCTTGCTGTCCGGGTGTCGTTTCGCTTTTCTGTCTTGCCTCTCTGCCTGTCTCGGCTCTTGTCTTTATCTCTGGGTTTTTTCTCTTTTATCTTCTTCTCTTTCTCTTCTCTTCTCTTTCTCTTCTCTCTTCTCTCTCATCTCTCTCTCTCTCTCTCTCTCTCTCTCTCTCTCTCTCTCTCTCTCTCGTCTCTCTCTCTCTCTCTCTCTCTCCTCTTCTCTCCCTCTCCCTCCCTCGTCCTCTCTCTCCCTCCCTTCCCCTCCTCCCCCCCCTCTTTCCCCCTTTCCCTCCCTTCTCCCTCTCTCCCTCCTCTATCATCTTATTTCTCATCTTTCTTTCCCTGCCTTCTCCTCTCCTTTTCTCTGCATCTCTCTGTTCATATCTCCCTCTTCCTCCCTCCTCCACACTGGCCCTCCTCCTTTCTCCCCTTCCTTTATTCCTTCCGCTTAGCGATGGCCGTCTCTCACGAACGCGCCCAGTGCCACGTCCCTGGATATGGGCGAACGTCAGGCCCGTCGACGCCAAGGGGCATGCGGAGACTGCGGGGCTCCACCCACCGTCTGTCCCACACCGGCTTTGTGCCACCCACTCTCCTGGCGGGAGGCGTGCCGTGCTACTTGCTCTCGTTCTGTCTCTGGGCTCTCTCTCTTTTCTATTTCTATTTATATTTCTATTTTCTATTTCTATTCTATTCTATCATTTCTATTCTCTCTTCTGCTCTTATCTCTCTATCTCCTCCTCTGTCCAATTCTCATCCTCTTCTACTCTTCTCCTTCTCTCTCTCTCTCTCTCTTCCTCTCTCTCTCTCTCTTCCCTTCCTCCCTCTCCTCCCTCCCTCTCTCGTCTCTTCTCTCTTCTCTCTCTCTCTCTCTCTCTCCTCTCTTCTCTCTCTCTCTCTCTCGTCTCCTTCCCTCTCCCTCTCCCTTCCCTCTCTCCCCTTTGTCTCCCCTCTCTTCTCGCTCGCCTCCTTTCCTTCCCCTCCTCTCTCTCCCTCTCTCCCCTCTCTCTCCCCTCCTCTCCTCCCTCTCCCACATCCATCCTCCCTCCCTCCTGCTGCTCTCCCTTTTACTCTACTGATTTTTAATCTCATTTGAAGTGGTGCAGTGATACAAAGCTATTAGTTGATGCATAATTTGATTCATTTTTTCAAGGGAATAGTCTAAAATTGTTTACAATTATGTTGATTGCTATAAAAGCAGACAGTGAATGTTCCCAGAGGTGGCAATATATATGGAACCATAATGATGTTGGCCACGGTTTGCTTATTCGCAGATAATATGATTCCTCGTCTCTCTCTCTCAGCTCAGATCTTTGTGGCCGTCTCGTCTGCTGTTCTCAGGAGGTCCCCAGTCTCCGTTCCGCATCCTTGTACACTCGCCTAGTCCATCGGCCTCAAGTATTCGGTCCTCATACTCTCTCTCCTACTCTCTCTCGTCGTACGTGGAGCCCCTTACACAATGCTCCGCGTGTCTTCTTTCGTATCGTCTCTTCGAGTCGGCGTACAGAACTCTTTTCCGCCTGTCGCATCGTCTCTAGACTATCCGGTTCCTGCCTAAGTGGTTTGTCTTGTTCTGGAGTCGTGTTGCTCTCCCGTATGTGATGCGATCCATGCAAGTGGCAGTGAGAGAGGACGATCGTGCTACTTCGTCGAAGACTGAGCGTTTAACCTTTCTTCGGAACGCGGCTTTCTCGATCCATCCCGTCCTGGAATCTAGTGCAGTCTCCCGCATCTCCCGCCTCACCTCGCGTCGGTCGCGGATTGCCTCTCCCTGCTCCCTCGTCCCTCCCTCACCCTCTCCCTCTCCCTCTCCCTCTCACCTCCCCCTCCTCTCTTTCCTCTCTCCCTCGCTCTTTTCCTCTGCATCTCTCCGTGCATAATTATCCCCATCTTTCTTCTCGCTTTCTACCTCTCCTTTTTCTATTCATCCCCCGCTACCCCCCTCATACCCCCTTCCTCTCCACTGCAATCTCTTAATAGAACGCATGTTCACGATGACCATTACATGATAACTTGAGCTCCGCGAAGTTTCGGCGAAAGTTAAAAAATTCCGAAACGTGCTCAGGGGGATCAAAGCACACCCACGGAAGTTTCCTGCCGCTCTGCAATCAGTCGCAGAGACCCCACGCTCCCCGATTACACCCCCAGCACTGGAGCAACTCCTGCTGGCGGTGCACCTGTCCCGGACGCACTGGGCCAGGCGGTGCACGGCGGGTGGTAGGCGGTCAGAGGTCGTTGGTACGGCCTTTTAGTGGTCTGTTTGTACGATTCTTTTGCTAAGTCTGTTGATGTTGTTGTTTCATTTCAGTCTGTTTAGTGTTTGCATGGATATTTGGATTTTTTTTGTTAAGACCACTCTCTCTCTCTCCTCTCTCTCTCTTCTCTCTCTTCTCTCTCTCTTCTCTCTTCTCTCTCTCTCTCTCTCTCTCTCTCCTCCCTCTCTCTTTCTCTCCCCCCCCCCCCCCCTCCTCTTTCTCTCTACATATACTCTCCTCTCTCTCTCTCTCTTCTCTCTCTCTCTCTCTCTTCTCTCTCTCTCTCTCTCTCCCCTCTCCTCCCCCCCCCCCTCTTCTCTCTCTCTCTCTCTCTATCTCTCTCTCTCTCTCTCTCTCTCTCTCTCTCTCTCTCTCTCTCTCTCTTCTCTCTCTCTTCCCTCTACTCTCTTTCTCTTTCCTCTCTCTCTCTTCTCACCTCTTCTCTCTCTCCCTCTCTCTCCCCTCCCTCTCTCTCCTCTCCCCCTCTCTCTGCTCTCTCCGCCCCCTCTCTCTCTCCTCTTCCCCACTCTCCTCTCTCTGCTTTCCCCTCTCTATCTCTGCTCTCCCTCTCTCTCCCCTCTCTCTCTCTCTCTTTCTCTCTCTCTCTCGTGGTCTCTCTCTCTTCTCTTCTCGCTCTTCTCTCTCTCTCTCTCTCTCTCTCTCTCTCTCTCTCCCCTTCTCTCTTCCTCCGTTCCCTCTCTCTCTCTTCCCTCTCTCTCCCCCCCCCTGCTCTCTCTCGCTCGCCCCTCCTCCTCTCGCTCTTCACCGCCACTCTTCTCCTCTCTTTTCCCCCTCTCATCTCTCTTTTCCCCCTCTCTATCTCCCTCTCCCTCTCTCTCCCCTCTCTCTCTCTTTCTCTCCTCTCTCTCTCTTCTCTCTCTCTCTCTCTCTCTCTCTCTCTCTCTCTCTCTCTTCTCTCTCTCTCTCATCTCCTCACTTCTCAATCTTCAATTCTCTCCTCCTTTCTCCTCCTTTCCCTATTTATCTTCCGTCCTTTCCACTCCCCATTTTCTTCCCTTCCTCATCCACAACGCGACTTTAATGAGTTCGTTAACGCGGAGGAACGCGATGGGGCTTCCGTTGACCCTCCAGGCTCGTGTTTATCTCTTACGCTAAATAGGATTTTTTATTTTTGCGGGCATGATGCTGGTGTGTTGGCGTTTGTTCTGCGTCTGTTTGTATGGAAAAGTTGTTTAAAAAAAAATGATTGAGGTATTCTTGTTGTTCTTTTATTTGCTTAATTGTTGTATTTTTTTTTTTTCAATTGGTGTATTCCTGTCGTTAGAAATGATGATGGTGGTGATGATGATGGTGGTGGTGGTGATTGCTATGAGGACGACGACTCTGATGATGATAATGATTGTACTGATGGGGATGATTATTACGAGGGAGAGGAAAAAAAGGGTTAATGATGACAGTAATATGAAGTGTTTGATTACATGAGAATAGGAAAGACGAGAAAGATGGAGTGGGATTTCTGTTTTGTTGTTGTTGTTTTCTTCCTCGTGACCCTCCCTCCCCACCCCTCCCTCCACTCTGCCCATGTCTCCTACCGATCTTTCTGAGTTAACTTGCTTTGCATTGATTGTTCTCTTGCTTCTCCCCTCTCCCCTCTATCCTCTGCTCTTTTTCCTCTTTCCTCTCTTCTCTCCCTCTCTCTCTATCCTCTGTACTCTCCTGTCTCTTTCCTCTCTCCTCTCTCTCCTCTCACTTTCTACTCCTCTCATCTCTCCTCTCCTCTCCCTTGCCCCTCTCTTTCATCTCTCCTCTTTCCTCTTTTCTCCCTCCTTTCCCATCTATCCTCTATCCCCTTTCCTCTTTCCTCCTTCCTCCTTTCTCTCCTGTCTCGTTTGCTTTATCGTTGTGCCCTTCTGTCAAGGACCTTCTCTTTATTTTCTTCATATTCTCTTTCTCAGGGCGACCGTCGCATTTTTCAAAGAATTGTGTTCATCTCCACATGCCTTGATATTTACGTTTATCTTCATCTCCCTTTCACCCGTGTACTCATTTTATGAATTTTACTCATTTTGTGAATTTTACTCATTTTATGAATTTTACTCATTTTGTGAATTTTACTCATTTTATGAATTTTACTTTTACTCACCTTATGCGTTTGACTCATTTTACTCCTCGCAGTGACTTTATTCATTACACACATTTTCCACACCCCACTTATTTCACTCATCTACCTAATTTTCTATTTTTCCCAATCTTTGTCTATTTTCTTAATTTCTTTCCATTCCTCGCTTTGTCTCTTTCTTTTTCTTATTTTCATCTTCCCCGTGTCATTAGTCTTCTTGGCACACCCGTTAAGTTTCTCTCTCTCTCCTTATCATCTTTCTTCTTTGTCTTTCTTATATTCTTTGTCTTCCTCTTTTTCTTCGTCCTCCTTTTCTTGTTTGTACTCTGCTGCTGCCAATTTTTCCTTCCCTTTTTCTTCTTACTCCTCGTCTTCCTTTTTCTCTTGGTTTTCATTCTTCTATCTTTCTTCCTCATCTTCTCTTTCTCTCCTCTTCATCGCTTTCTCTTCCTTTCCTTCTTCCTTTATCTCTTTCTCTTCTTCTCCCCTCTTCCTTTCATTTCTCTCTCTTCCTTTCCATCTCCCTTCATCTCCCTCATTCTCTTCCTCTCCCCTCTTCCCCTCATCTCTTTCTCTTCCTTTCCTTCTCGCTTCATCTCTTTCTCTTCCTTTCCTTCTCCCTTCATCTCCCTCATCCTCTCTCTCTCCCCTCTTGCCTTCATCTCTCTCTCTTCCTTTCCTTCTCGCTTCATCTCCCTCTTCCTCTTCCTGAACAGCGGCCGTTCCTCTTTCCCGCCCATCCTCTTATTAGTTAAAATTCGGGCATTCTCTCGCCGTCACGCATAAATTTGTCTCTTTTCTTCTTTATGCGCGGGCGACTTCGTGCATTTTGCAAAGTTCCCGGGCGGGGCGGGGCACTTTTCGCGTTTTCTGAAGGCGGGAAAGCGAATTATGTGTCCCTCTCTCTCTTTCTTTCGTTCTTGCCGTTGGTCTTTATTTTCGCACTTCATTTTTTCCCTGTCTGTTTTTCTTTTTTTTTCTTTCCCCATTCTCTGCCTCCTCTTTCCTTTCTTTTTCTCTTCTCTCTCTCCTCTCCCTCTCTCCTCTCTCCTCTCTCTTCTCCTCTCCTTCCTTCTTCTTTCTCCCTCCTATTCTATCCCTTCACCTCCCTCTCTCCTCCCACTCCCTCTCCGTCTCCTCTCCCTCTCCCTCTCCCTCTCCCTCTCCCTCTCCTCTCCCTTCCTCTCCTCTCTCCTTTCCTCTCCCTCTGTTACGTAGTATGAACATGTGCGCTCGGCATTTGTTCCGTAGTAACTCTCCGTAACAGCCGCTCGACGCACGATCCAGTTATTAACAGTCATAAAGGGAATTTAGCGATGCTTGGAGTTCAGGAAGTACACTGCATGCAGCGGGGTGGGGGTGGGGATTGGGGGGATGGGGAAGGGGGATAGAGGGGAGGGTAGAAGGGAGGGGGGGCTGGGGCTGGGTTGAGGGGAGTGGGTTCTCAAAGGACCGCATAATGATGCATGGCGGCGGAGGCAGCGCCATTGGCGGGGGACTAAGCAAACAATCGAGGAGTCAGCTGAGAAGGGTCGCGGGAGGATCATTCGAATCCAGTTGTGTGTGTGTGTGTGTGTGTGTGTGTGTGTGTGTGTGTGTGTGTGTGTGTGTGTGTGTGTGTGTGTGTGTGGTGTGTGGGTGTGTGTTGCGATGTGCATGGCAGAGGAGGTTGCTGAATCCAAGAGGAGGTAGGATTGTTTGTGTGTTTCGTTGTTGTTGTTTTTTCACTCACCTTCAATGTGTATGTAAATGGATTTGCATTATTCAGTTTCCATTTTCGTAGTTGATGGGATGCTAACGTGGAATTATAAAAGATATATAGTGAAGCAATCAAAATCAAGTTTTACCGTCATTTCTATATCACACAGAACGGGACATTTTGTTTAATTGACCAATTACGTTAATTGTGTATATGTTCGTTTTAATAGAAATTCATTAAATCAGTTCTTTGGAGTAAATTGGTTGATGATAATTATGAGTAACCGACGTCAAGAACTGGCAACGCTGCCTACTAGTATCTAGGGTCTATTTCCAGATCGCATCGAAAACTATCTTAATCTAATGAATGAAACGATCAGCTGTTACTTTGGTATCGTTGGTAGGCGGGACGGGAACGTTTGGGTAGCCTTAGCCATTTCCTGTTGTGGAAGAGATGGTCGAGGACAGTAGCAACGGCAAAGCAGCATTGTCTGTTTTCTGTTGATTACCAAAGAAATTGAAATGCATTGATCATTTTTTTTGCAGAGAAATTCATTATTTCTGGAGTAAAGTTAATGCCTTACATATATAATGCATTTGAAATTAAACATTCCCAGCATTTTATTTTGTTATTAATATTGTTATTATCAATATTATCATTATTATTATTAGTAGTAGTAGTAGTACCATTATTATTGTTGTTGTTATTATTCTTTTTGTTTTTTTCTGTTTTCTACATCATGCATCGTTTTAGCATTAATAATAAGAAAGATACATTTAAGAGATCATGTTGCCTATGTCAGCATTAATAATAATCATTATTATTGTATAACATTTTCTTTTCATGAACATCGCTGAGTATGCAGAAAAGTTCCCTTTCTTTGCTTGCCCTTACTTCCCCTGTCTCTGTCTCTTTCACTCTTTCTGTTTTTTCCTTTTAGCTTTATTTTTCTATCTCTCTTGACTTCTCCTTTTCTTTTTCTTCTTCTCTCTCTCTCTCTCTCTCTCTCTCTCTCTCTCTCTCTCTCTCTCTCTCTCTCTCTCTCTCTCTCTCTCTCTCTCTCTCTCTCTCTCTCTCTTCTCTCTCTCTCTCGCTCTCTCTCTCTCTCTCTCTCTTCTCTCTCTCTCTCTCTCTCTCTCTCTCTCTCTCTCTCTCTCTCTCTCTCTCTCTCTCTCTCTCTCTCTTCTCTCTCTCCTCTTTCTCTCTCGTTCTCTTTCTCTCTCTCGTTCTCTTTCTCTCTCTCGTTCTCTTTCTCTCTCTCTCTCTCTCTCTCTCTCTCTTTCTCTCTCTCGTCCTCTCATCTCCCCCCCCTTTACTCTCCTCCTTCCTCCCCCCTTTCCTCCTCGCCCTCATCTCCTGGCAAGAGAAGATAAAGCTCTGGGGTCGCGGGGTCAGCGCGAACTCAGGAGAGAGATTAGCAGGGCGGGAGGGACAAGGGGTCGATATGGGGGACACTCATTATTACATTAGTGCGTTGTCTTGACCCAGTGGGAGCAGGGAAATGATCTGGGAAGAGGGGAGACGGGAGAGGAGGTGAGGAGAGGAGAGAAGAGGGAAATATTAGGGGAGAGGGAATGGAGGGAGAGAGTGAGGGGAGTGGGGGAGGAGGAGAGGAGAGGGAGGGGAAAATAGGGGAGAGGGAGTGGAGAGAGAGAGGGAGAAGGGAAGAAGAAAAATAGAGGGAATGGAGGAGAAAGAGGGGAGAAGGGAGTGGAGAGAGAGAGAGAGGGGAGACGGAGAGGGGAGGAAGGAAAAAATAGGGGAAGGAGTGGAGAGAAGAGAGAAGGGAAAAAAAATTGGGCGAGAGGGAATGGGGAAGAGAAGAGAGAGAAGGGAAGGGAGAAGGGTCGGGGAGGAAGAGAGAGGGGCAAGGGGATAGAGCAGGAGCAGGAGAGTGGAAGGAAGAGGGGAAGGAGGGGAAGGAGGAGGCCAAAGTCGCAGGAAGTTGGGCGGATAATCGTGTCGAGATTATTTCTCGGATGACCACGCGTCCCTTTCTTTATTCACTTAATCGTTTACTTATGTATTCTATTCGTTGATTGCATTTTGATATCATATCCATATTATTTGTTTGGTGTGATAGGCCTCGCGCGTGTGGTGGCGCCGGTGCGGTGTTACGTCATTTGGTCACCGGTTTTACGAGGCCTCTGTGACGAGTGCGTGTGGTGGGACGGGCACAAGGGGGGGGGGATAATGCGGGGAAGGAGGGAGGGAGAGAGAGTGATGATTATGCGAGTAATGAGATAAAGGACGAGGAAGGAAGAAATGAAGAAAGGGTGGAGTAATTGGGAGGCGTAGAAAGAAGGTTGGAATGAGAACGAATGAGGAAATGGAATTGACGCGTTTTCAATTAGATTTTGGGAAAGAATTAGACCCGCATGTAACTCTGATGGAGATTTAATCTGTAGCCATCAGTTACACCCTTTGCGTAATGGAGTTATTCATTCTCATTTATACCTTTTTTTCCCACATCTTTTCTCCAAATCTTTTTTCCACATCTTATGGGCTCTCAAGAAAGAGCCGATAAGATTTGGAATGGCGGAGAAAGGAATGAGGAAGAGGGAGGGATAAAGAAGAGACTGAAAGAGGAGGAGGAAGAAAGACAAAAAAAAAATCTTTTCAGTGTTATCCGTCGCGGTTGTGCTCATCCGTTGCCCAGTTACGGCTGCCGCGGACGTGAGCGAAGGAATTCCTCACAAGAGAATCCTCAGAAAGAATCCTCAGAGAGAATCCTCAGGTAGAATCCTCAGACAAGAGGCACGAGACTCAGCCCTTTCCTTCTCTTTTCCAGGTTATGATGCCGGGGCCGACGGGGCGACGCTGCGGGCGCCGGACACGCCCAACCAGGGGGTAAGTCGCGTCTGTTTGGCTCCCCTTGGTTTATTACCTTGGGCCTCTCCCTTGGTTTATTACCCTGGGCCTCTCCCCTTGGTTTTCCCTTAGCCTCCCCCCTTAGCTCCCCCTTGGGCTATCTTTGGTTTCCCCGTGGTCACCCCCTTAGCCTCCTCCTCCCCCTTGGTTTCCCTTCAACTTCCCCTTTTACCATGGTCTCCCCTTATCTTCCCCTTGTTTCCTCTTTAGCCTCCCCGTGATTTCCCTTTGGCCTCCCCTAAGCTTCCCTTTGGCCTTCCCTTAGCTTCCCTTGAGCCTCCCCTTGGATTTACCTTGGTTTCCTCTTAGCTTCCCTTAGGTTTCCCATTAGCCTCCCCTTGGTTTTACGATGGTCTCCCCATGGCTTCCCTCTATCCTCCCTTTAGTCTCCCACTGATATTCCCTTGGTCTTCCCTGAGCCTCCCCTTGGTTTACCCTTAGCCTTCCCCATGGCTTCCCCTTATTCTCTCCTGAGCCTTCCCCTTTGGTTCCCCCTTAACCTCCCTTTGTTTTTCCCTAGGTCTCCACTTGGTCCCGCCTACCCCGTGAGAACTTATCCTCGTTCGGATGCTTTTGTCTGTATTTATTTATTCTCTCTATCTATATATATTTTTATCTCTCTCTCTCTCTCTCTCTCTCTCTCTCTCTCTCTCTCTCTCTCTCTCTCTCTCTCTCTCTCTCTCTCTCTCTCTCTCTCTCTCCCTCTCTCTCTCTCTCTCTCTCTCTCTCTCTCTCTCTCTCTCTCTCTCTCTCTCTCTCTCTCTCTCTCTCTCTCTCTCTCTCTCTCTCTCTCTCTCTCTCTCTCTCTCTCTCTCTCTCTCTTCTCTCTCCCTCTCTCTCCCTCTCTCTCTCTCTCTTCTCTCTCTCTCTCTCTCTCTCTCTCTCTCTCTCTCTCTCTCTCTCTCTCTCTCTCTCTCTCTCTCTCTCTCTCTCTCTCTCTCTCTCTCTTTCTCTCTCTTTTATCTCCGTTTCTGGATGGTCACGATGGTTTATTTTACTTTTTGTGTATGCGTGGTTTTTGTTTTTTTGTTTTTCACACTTTCCCATTTGCCTGCCAGCCCTCCCTCATTCTCTCTCCTTTTCCTCCCCCATCTCTCTTTCTCTCTCCCTTTCCCTTCGTTTCTCTCACTTTCTATCTATCTATATATATCTACCTATCTCTACCCCTCTCCCTCTCCCTCTCTCCCTCCCCCTCACCCTCTCT
>NW_020869128.1:1411518-1426518 GCF_003789085.1 Penaeus vannamei | reverse complement strand
AGTCACTGCTACATGGGAAACATAAATCATATGATAGATTTGTAGATTGTCTTGAAAGAGATTTACATGAAATTTCTCTTGATCCATGCTTTTTTTATTATCAGTCATTCTATATTTAGGTGCCTTGACATTTATTGACTTAGAAGCCAATATCAGCTCTTATAAGACCCTTTGGCAGCTAAGAGTAAAATGCTGGGTAATGCTTGTACTTGATCCCACATTTTTGTCCTGATGCCACCTGTTCCATCCTAAAACCCTTCCCTAAACCTGCAGACCTTACCCTTCCCTCTCCTAAACCCCACAGACCTGGATGATGCAAGCCACACAGATGAGAATGAACATCACCGTGAGTCAGGGCATTTTTCTGGAGCCGATGCCATGTCAGGAACAGAGTCAGAGTCCGAGGACGGCTCCCACAAGGGCGACGAGGAGCCGAGGGAAGACGAGGAGTATGACAGGGAGGATGAGATGACTCCAACAGAATCTCCTTACGTGCCTAATTTTGAAGGGGAAATGGGAGAGGTGAGCATGACGTGCCTCACTTTTCAAATGGAAGTCTTGTATGCGTGTTTCTTGTGTGTGTACATATGTGAGTGTGCGTGTGATTATGTGTACGTGTGTACATGTGTGCTTTCTTGGGTATTTTTTGGTGGTGGTGTAGCATGTATGCATTTTATATACATGTATGTATTTGTACATGTCTGCCTATCTTAATTTTTCTTTCTACATTTTCCTATTTTTTATATTTTTTACATACAAACAGGATACTGATATATATTGACTGAATCCCAATCTCATGTATTGTGAAGTACCCGCAGATGTTTTGTTGGTGAGTGAGAGTAAGTTTGCTTTAACCATGGCAAAGCTTACTTAGTGCATTTCTGTAAGGGTACTTTTCAACTAAGTTTGCTGTCATTATAAACACAAGCAATAGTAGATATAAAAGCTTTAAGGGCATATTAGGTTTTCAAGATAGAGTATCATTAAGTACAAGTTATTTTTCCCAAGATTGAAAACTTTGTCATATTTACTTGGTGTCCATAAATAAGGTAGAGAAAAGAAGTGTTTTACTTTTTTTTTTTTTACATTACATCAGTATTACATTTCATATTTTTTCATCTGAAACTTTCTGAGTAGTTTTTAGGTTATCGTTTCATACAACTACGTTACTACTATATCTACTATAATATATGATGAAAATTTTTCTTCTAAATAAACTATGAATCTATGTATTTACTTATCCAATTTCTCAGATTTGTTAATTGTTGAATTGAATGCTAGTATCAGGCAAAAATCAAGGACCACATACTATTGAAAATAAATCTTCAATTGAGCAAATTTGCTTTAGCCATCCTTTTTTGGGGGGGAGGGAGATTGTAATAAAGCTCACGAAGGAGACATTAGCCATATTTGGAAATAGGCTGATCTATCTCTTTACCATGCCTAACTTAACCCATTGGATCTGGTTGTGTCACAGAAGTCACAGTGCCGAAAATATGGGCAGTAGGTTATGTAATTAGCCAACATCCTGGGCATGCAGTGCATAGGCCAGGTGTGCACAAACACACATGAGCGGTGACAATCCTCTGTTTATCCCCTTTGCAAAGTTATTTTGTGTAAACATTTACCAATGTCCATATTTGTCTTTTGATTTGCTTTATCCAGATGAAAATAGCGTATTTTCTTTGCACAGACTCCATATCATCTCTCTAGGTAGCAAATTACTCAGTGCAAGAAAAAAAAGTATAGTGTCATAAATCCATTTTTTTCATAATTTTCAATTTTTCGTAATAATCCCGGGGCTGCTGGTCACAGCGGCCAGAAATACAGTGCACAGCATGGAAATGGCATCCCCTCTGGAGCTGGCTCTCTTTCAGTTACAGTTTATGTATGTCACATTCCACATTCATATAACGATGAGAATAATGCTAAAGCTCCCCCCTTCAAAGTACCAAATGAATCAACCCACACTCAAAGACATTTGTGCACTCGAGACGAGTCTTTTCTGTCACCCTGGCTTTCGCTCATATTGGCAAATTTGCATCACCCAGCCTGTAGCTATTTTGCCCAATGACATCATGTTCATGTCACCAGGGCCGCAACCCAGATTTTTCCATGACTGGACTGTAACATCATCCGGATTGTAGGGGTTAATGATAGCAGGAGACCCATCCTTTAACCTTAGTTCTACTTTTAGTTGTATACTGTTTGGCAATGTAGGTAGAATATGATCATAAATTTTATACCACAATTTGAAGTGTGAAAAACACTTGTTTTTTTAGTTTATAGTCTAGGTATGAAATTTCTTATTTAGATATAAAATATTTCGTTCTGTTTTAGATCTCATTAATTCTTGACATCATAGATTCCTGTTTGCAGAAAGAAGTAGAAGCTAGGGTTGATGTTCACCTTTTTCATCATATAATTTGCTTAATTTATCCACTCTAAAATTAGCATGAAATTGTATTGGTAAATCTCTCATTTGTTCCTTTTGCCTCTCTGTAAGGACTCCAAGATTCTTAGTTTTGTCTGTTTATTATCTCCATTCTTTTCAGGTGTCCAAGTCATTTTCCTGGGATTCTCCTATACTTAACATTTTCATCTCTATAGCCTTTCTGTCTGTTAGAAATAGAAGGGAATCCTCTCATTGTGTAGGTAGCTTGTTGTACTGCCTGCTTTGCCTTATACTTGTATAAGGAAAGTAGGATATGACTACAAATTTAATAACCCTAATTAATATTGGAATAATATTGCTAACCCAAAGAATGGACATTTTAGATCAAGAAGATACTATCATTTTCTTAAAGTAGGAATGTCTGTGATATGCTTCATTAATCAAACAATTTGAACTGTTTATATTCCTCCAGGGTCTTAAATGTTATTCTTTAAAATAATCTTTCAGGAAAGAGACTGCAGTGACATTAGATATCTTGATGTTTTTCTTTATATGAATATTTTTTGTGGTATTTACCTATATTTATTTATTGCTAATCATATTTTATTATGGAGTATATTAATTTGAATGCTAGGCTATCTAACTGTCTGAAGTTGAATAATTGTAGTCATTAGTAATGTTGGTCAGAAGGACATTTCTTGACCACTGGGTGGAAATTTTACTGATTACTGAGAAAATGTTTATTTCCTCTTTATTTTTTATATGGTGTGCTTATTTGTTTTTGTTTCATAATTTTCCATAACTAGGCATGATGGAAAGTAAATTCATATATTGGTAAATGATACCTGCATGTTATAACCCAAATAAGCTTAGGACAGTGGGTTTGTAAGTACAACTTGCACTTTCATACTTGTGAGCAGGGAAATAAAAAGTCTGGCTAAAGCAGATGTGCATATTCTCTGAAGCAGTCAGGGCTGTAGACAATATATATATCCTTAACATGATCTGTGCGTATATATTTTCTTGTAACTTTCATTATATGCAGGTCATACACTGATTGATAGTGCATGATGTTGCAGCCAATGGTACCAGCTTCCTGCTCATCAGTTTCATGTTCCTGATTTGTCATAGCATTCATACAACATAACTCTTCCGAGTCCTGAATTTATTCCTTTGTAAAATTTTACTGCAACAATGTACAAATGGTAATTCAATTATTAGAGTAAGTGAGAATAAAATTCATATCACATTCTTTTAAGTCTATTCTATCTAGATGAAGTGGATTGATAGTGAGCATAAGTATGTTAGTATCCCAGTATGTTTATTAGGTAGACTTCGTCAGTCACAAGTACTTTCTAATATGTCATGGACATACTAACTCTGAAATATTTATTTTAGGCTGGAGAACAAGTAGAGGAGTTGGAGGAAGAAAACAAATCCCTCATTTGGTTCTTGCTGAAGCAAGTTCGGCCTGGGATGGATCTCTCCAAAGTGGTGCTGCCAACTTTCATCCTGGAGCCAAGATCCTTTTTAGACAAACTCTCAGACTATTACTATCATGCAGATCTCATTCCCAAGTTAGTATAGGTCAATTAGTGGACAGTGCATTTTCTGTCTTTTTTATATCTTGAGTTCCAGTTTGAGTTTTAAAGAGCTGAGATTCACTTAGTCGGATATATGTATATATTTAACAATTGCAATATATCTGAACAGAGCAGTACAAGAGGACGACCCCTTTACACGAATGAAAGAGGTTGTCAGATGGTACCTCTCAGGATTTTACAAGAAACCAAAGGGGCTCAAGAAGCCTTACAACCCTATTCTTGGAGAAACTTTCCGATGCTATTGGAGACACCCTAATGGTTCACGAACTTTCTATGTTGCTGAGCAGGTTGGAAAATTTTCTTTGTATTTTTCTGTATTTAAGATATTCTCCTGTTCAGGTATTAGTGTTTTCTTGTATTCTTTAATAGGTTTACATTTTTATAAATGTGTAATTTTTATTTGATTAATATAAGAGTTATTATGATGTATCAATTTTGTATTAATGTCTTACAGGTATCCCACCATCCTCCAGTATCAGCTGTCTATGTTACTAATAGACAAGAGGGATTCTCTGTCACTGCAACTGTTTTAGCCAAATCAAAATTCTATGGTAGGCTTGATGATTATTATTACTGTTTTATAAGTATTGTATTTGAATAGTGCTTATCATAATTTGATTAAATTGATGTTTTCATTCCATTCATGTTCATGTTGTCTTCAAGTATAGATTTGCTTTCATTTAAAATAAGTCACACAACAAATTGAATATTGATTGCTATTTTAGGATCAAGAAGTACTGTAATGTAAACAGTAAAAAAAAAAAGATCACCCATTGGTGTCAGGAGATCATGTATGCTTGCCTTGTCCATTGTGAATTTTGCTTAAGAACTTTACTTACAGATAAATAGCTCCAGAAATGATTCATCACCAAGAAGTTACTAGGCCTCACTTGTTTACCTCGTTCCTTGATTTTTGGAAAATAATTTTTTCTATAACAATTATTGTTAGTAATGGCAATAAAAAGATGATGATAATGATGATATTATGATAGTGCTAGTGATGATACTAGTTGTAGTAATGGTCATAATGATAATAAAAATATTAAAATGATGATAATTACTGATCATGAAAATTATGAAATAATAATGGTACTAATGATAATGATAATGATGATGATAAAATGATGATAATATCAATAATGATAATAATGATAACAACAGTATTTAATGATAATGATTGTTATAATAATTATAATGATGATGATGATAACCATGATAGTAATAATGATAATGATAATAAGAATGATAATGATAACAATAATAGTGATAAAGATAATAATAATAGTGATAATTATAATAAGAAAGATAATCAGGAGAATAGCAATAAGAGAAGAAGAGTAATGATGACGATAGAAAAAAAATGATGATAATAATGTGAATGGCAGGATTGATGTTGCAAATGAAAGACATTTACTTGAAGTCTCAAGTAACAAAGTAAACAGGTGTTGACAGTTGTTAGGCCTTCTGTTTGACAATGACAAAACAAAACTACAGTGGACAATGCATGTACTCAGTGGGTTTATAATCTCGCCTCAAACAAATACAAGCTTCATAACTGCATATATAACTTCATGCATGTTCACACTAACTTTATAGTAATATTGTTATAGGTAACTCCACATCTGCCATATTGGACGGCAATGTGCTCTTGACTCTCTTGCCTCGTGGAGAGGATTATGTCATGAACATGCCGTATGCGCACTGCAAAGGAATTCTTATGGGAACTCTGACCATGGAGCTAGGAGGAAAAGTTACCATTGAGTGTGAAAAGACTGGCTACAGAACAGAGTTAGAATTTAAACTAAGGGTAAGTTTCTTGCCATATTATGAGGATTTTTCTCCCCCTGTGTCTTATGTCTCTTACATGTGTATAGAATTCTAAATATTTGTATGATATCCAGGAAAGAGAGATTTAGTTTTACTATAATCTACTAGCAAGTTGTTTGGCTGAATTACTTTCAATCCATTCTAGGAGTGGAGATATGAGCTCTACACTCCTTGTAACTGTAAAAGTAAATGGTAGTATAGTAGACATCATACAAAGATATTTTTTTCCTAGTGCTAATTGAGTATAATGAGCAAGTTAAGATCATATAAAATGTCTTGCAGCCTCACATAACCTTTTATGATCAGCAAAAATGTTTTGAGGCAAACAAAGTAGACAAGTTTCAGTATTCTTGACATTATCAACATCATACTGATGATTTCTTTTTCTTTACTTTACTTCCAGCCCTTCCTTAGTGGTTATGAAGCAAACAACATGGTGAGCGGCAAGATAAAGTTGGGCAAGGACACATTAGCAACTTTGGAAGGATACTGGGACGGCAAAATTTCTTTCACTGACAAACGTAAAGGGGTATGTAATAATACTTACAGGCTCATTGTTTGCTCAAAGTACAGATGTTACCCTGTAGTTTTGAAGGAGATTTATGTGTTCTATTAGACATTGTGAAATTTGTAAACCCAGTTCTTGATATAAGTGTTTATTTGAACCTGACCTTACCTTTGTTAGATATTCTGCATGTCTTTAGATAGTTTCTTTATGGTATACTATATGGGTGCAAGATCATAGCGTTCATATAAGTAGAATTTCAGAGTAAGAGATGTATTTTGTGATGTGTGGATTATCATCCTCTCCCAGAACACCAGGTTTGATTGAGAAGCAAAATATATGAAAAAATCAACATTAGAGCATCAACTGTTTTTTCTTTCCTTCTCAACTTAAGCATTTATTTATTATATTTGTTAACAGTTGTTATTCCAGTATTTAAGAAATCTTACATAACTATATCTAGACACTTGAATACACTCAGCTATTCATACACATAAACACATACCTGTATCCCCATACATCCACCTACATCCACATCAACCCACCCACCCATATACAAAGAGTAGTTGTAAATGTAGTAGTTAACTTCCGTATAGATTATTTAGTGTCATTGACCTAGCGAAAGAAAAAGGCTAATTTAGAATTCCAAAGGATTCTAAAGTTTTTTTTACAGTAAGTTGTTGACTGTTCCTTGAATTTTAATGCTGCAGGACAAAGGACAGACGCAAAGGAGTACGTACATGGTGGGATATCATTTGTTACACAATCAGCTTATTATTTACCTTTTAGCTATAATCTATAAATAGATGACTTGAACACATTTTATGACCGGTCATTCTGTCTGTCATGAATGACTTATATCATGACGCTGAGTAAATTTGCCAGCCTTCATTGATTCGCCTTCCTTCATCCGGCTCGAACAGTTGACGCTCTACTGTATCTGTGGGATAAGTGGTACAGACCAAGCAATTGATGATAAGCAAGTTGACAATTATAAAAATCCTGTGAAACCTCATTAATAATGATCTTTGTTTTAGGTTGTCTATATGCTGAATCTTGAAATCAAGGCTAGGTATATACTGAAGTTGAATAACTATGATATTGCAGATATTTGCATGTTGAAAGTATTTGCTGTACACAGCATTGTTGTAACCCTTGTAAGATGGTTTTTAGTAATGTCCCTATTTGCATATCCCCTTTTGTTTCTTATACTTTGTAGCATTAAAAGTTAATGTACAGAAAAATTATATAGGCTGTTCATATCCACCTTTAGCCAATATATTCTGTATGCATCATCTCTGTTGCAGAGTTATCATGTTTTGGGGAGTTGAAAATTATTTGCTTGATATGAGACGTGTACAGTGTAGATTATTAGTGAGGTTTCATAGCAATATAGTTTTTGTAGTTCTGTTTTCAGACTTGAAGTAGATTCACTTAATAAGATAAAATAAATGTAGTGCATTTAAGTATAAGCAACAGTATGAAATTTTTCTAATAGAATTTAGATACAAAAAATATGGCTAGTTACCCAGTGTATATTACATGGTACAAGCACCAGTAGACAGGCTTTTTATCTCATGTTTTAAGAATCAAGCATCTTCCTGAAATCTTGTGTTTTATATTGTCACGGTACTCAGTTAACAATTGCAATTATTTTGTGCATTGTGTTGTGGAAAGATGGAGAAAGACCAATAAACACAGATGGACAGACCCCAAAGACAGAAATGGACTGTCTGTGTATGGTTTTGTGTGTGAAAAAGTGTAAGGAAGATTAGATAAGTGTTCATGCATGTGTGTATGCAAGCATGCATGTAGGCTTGTGTATGTGTGTGTGTGTGTTTGTGTGCTTGTATGGATATGCATAGTAATAAGTAATTGTTATGTTTGTACATGCACATTTGCACATGAAAATAAATGTATGGAAACCAATTTTCTTGCTATTTAGTAACAGTTGTCTTGCACACTAGTGGAATGGGGTATATAACTTGCAACCCCTTTGCTCTGGAGAATGTTGCACATGGAAATATATTAGATCAGTTGACATACATAAGTTATATGTAAAAGTGTAACAATAAAAGTCTGAATACAGTTAGTTGTATATCAGAAGGGAGGAGAGAAAATATATAAAGAAGGATGAATATTATTACCTTTGCTATAACTTCTTTTATGCAAAATATTTAAAGTAGAATAGGTACTGCAGGGTTACTTTTTGTATAGAACTGAAAAAATACATATGCAAAACATGGTTAATATTAAAGACTTAGTTAAGAATTTAGTGAATTGAGGTATTTATCATAAGAAAAGAAATATGAATTCTAGATATCTCATCTGTCTTAGTCACCTTGTAAAGGGATTGATTAATAGAGGAATAGGTTAGTGAACTGAATGTAAGGATACAGGAAAGCTCAGTGAAAGTTGAAATACAAAGGACTGAAAAGATTTCAAAGGGAAAATATTTGTATTTATTTTCCAGCTGAGGGTGATTTTACTTAATTTCCCAGAGGATTTTTTAAATGTAGAATTGAGGAATTATAAGATTAAGTATATTGAATATATTTTTTTATCTTTGTCTTACTATATTTATGTATCTCTATCACTCTTTTCTTCGTCCTCTCCTCCTTTCTATCTTTATTCCTCTTCATTTTTTTCTTCTTTTTCATCTATATATATGTCTTTAAATATCTTTCTGTTTTGCGATCTTCTCCTTTTCTATTCCGTTTATTCTGTGTAAGTTTGATCCGGCCTTTAGCTAGACTGAACAGGATCGTCCCCAACTGTACAAAATATGAATTTTGTTCACTTTGTTCATTCACCACTCACTTATGAGAGCTCTTGGATCTTTGACCAACAGGAGGAGGAGGTGTTGTGGCATGCGACCCCAGAGGTGAAGATGCAGCGGCTCCAGCGATTCACAGTGGCTATGGACCAGCAAGGATCATTTGAGTCAGAAAAATTATGGCAATTAGTTTCATTAGCCATCAAGAATGATGATCAGGTAGGAGAGTGGAAATGTTTTGATGCAACATTGTTTTTGTGTAATTAATAGCAAGTTACAGCATCAGATGGCAGATTGCAAGAAAGCTGCAAAATAAGAAACACAAAACTTCCAGTAGATTGGTGCATGAATAATAAGTGGTAATATTTACATATACTAGAGTGACTGTAGCATACTCTCTCTCTCTCTCTCTCTCTCTCTCTCTCTCTCTCTCTTCTCTCTCTCTCTCTCTCCTCTCTCTCTCTCTCTCTCTCTCTCTCTCTCTCTCTCTCTCTCTCTCCTCTCCTCTCTCTCTCTCTCTCTCTCTCCCCTCCCCTCCCTCCCCTCTCCCTTCCCCTCCCTCTCTCTCTCTCCCTCCCTCCCTCCCTCCCTCCCTCCCTCCCTCCCTCCCCATCCCCCTCCCCCATTCCCCATCCCCCATCTACTTTTCTCTGCTTATTAATGTTTATTACAATAGGATTTATAGTGTACACAGCTGTCATTTCACTTTACAGGTTGCAGCTACAGAAGAGAAAACCATTTTGGAAGAGGCCCAACGCAGTGAAGCCAGAGAAAGGAAAGCAAAATGTGAAGAGTGGGTTCCTAAGTATTTTACGCAGGTAAGTCATAATAATATCTTAGGGAAGAAAAAGGTAAATTGAAGGTAATTAGCATGTAACAGCTTTTGCTCAGGCTTGTTAGAAATAAAGTCTCCTAATTTTCATGGACCTTCTTCAATTACTCAGTTTCTCATTGTATGTTTAAATCTTTCAACAGGAACCAGTGAGTGGAGTTTATGTTTACAAGCACTCAGATCTTCGACCTTGGGACCCAAGAACAGATCTCTTCCAGTACGAGTTCAATTATATAATATCAACCAAGACAAGGCATAAAGCACCAATGATAAGGACAGCATCTATTGTCAGTGTGGATCCAAAGTGTGAGGTGGGTTATAAAGTTGTCTTTGACACCGTGATGGTTTTAAAGGTTAATACATCTGACAGTAAAGAATTTGTATTACAACAGTTTTCCTTGAGTTTGTAAAAGTGAGGAAACAAACTTCAATGTGACATATTAGAGGCACTACAACAATAATGATATTATGAATAGGGATGTAGGTGCAGAAACCTCTGATTGTCATACATTGTTTTAACTGATTTTTTCCATAGGTTGTGCGCAAGGATGGAGTGCAGAGACTAAGAGGAGTGTTGGAACTAGCAGCAGCTGAAGAAACGAGTTCTGGTGACCATGATGACCTTCAGGATATGCCTGAGCGTCCTGCAAGCACAGTACCTCTGCCAGCCAAAAGACAGAGTCACTCATTATCACCCAGGTGTGTATTAAACTCATCCACTGCAGCATTGTGAATGCCAATTGCTTTGGTTGTATTAAGATGTGGTAATCTTTAAAGAAGTTTATGATTTTTCTAGTTCTCTATGCATAAGCTTAGAAGGCAAGAGAAATGAGATTTCCACAAATATGTCATAGTGTATGATTCTAAATTTGTTTTATTCCTGCAGCATCCTTGAAGCTCTCAATAAGATGTTGGTAACGCAAGATAGTCTCATAACAGAAATGAAGGGTTTACGCCAAGATGTAGATGGTCTGCACCGCCGCCTATCAGCCATGGACAGTCCCAAGCATCGGGCTGCTTTGCGCGCTTCTACTTCTCAGGAATCCGCAAGTCCTTTATCCACTCAGTCTTGGGCTTCGATTCTCGTTGCTCTCATTTTTTACTCACTGATACAGTGGCTAGTGGAGAAGATACGCTCATAGCCACAGGTGCTGGGTAGATTGTTTACTCATCCAAATTGTTATAGTTTTATGGACTTGGAGTCTTTTATCAGTAAAGTCTCCTGTATAGTATTAATTTCCCAAAGTTTTAATAAAAAGAAGTGGATTGGGGCAAAATTCTTTTTAGTGACAAATATAATGTATTTTAACATTTGTCAAAATATTTGACATTAGTATTTTCCCTCACAGGGAATGAGTTTTTTTACACGTAAAAAGGGAATAGGAAAAAAAGGCAATTTTCTTGTATATTCAAACTCGAGACTGAATCCTTTTACTGTGATTAACATTCCATTCTCAGATGGTCTCTCTCTCTCTCTCTCTTTCTCTCCTTTCATGTACATGGCTGAAAAAGAAGATTTTTCTTTCTCTCTTTCTTTTTTTTTTTTTTTTTTTTTTTTTCATGCCACACAACATCTTTCTTGTTGTTTGATCTGATAGAGGGAATCTTTTGTTAGATGTTTTGCAATTGCTGCATTGTTTTATGTAAATTATTATTATTATTTTTTTTTTTTTTTACACAGTCTATTGCAGCATATGACATAGTAACATGATGACCTTCTTTCAACAGATCTAGATAAGTGTTAAGGGATGTTTACCATAAAGAATTGGATTCATTTTGTTCCTATTATGCAGATTGTTTCCATGCCTGATTATTCTGCCTTTAGTTCATGCTATGTCTGGGTGCATCACACAGAATCTCATATACTTGTTATGCTGTTCACTATTACAGTCAGAGGAAGAAAAGTGCCACTATGGGTAGTTTACCTGATCATGTATTCTGTACAAATGTTTTAAATGCAGGTATTATTTATTTATTATTATCGTTATTATTTTCATCTTCATGCTGGTTACTAAAGCTCTTGTGTCTTTCCATTTCTTTTGTTTTTGTTTTTCTCAGTTCTCTACTTGTCTAGTATTTTTTCTTCAACTGTTTTTTCTTCTATATCTTCATTTTTTCTCTTTTTTACAATTTCTTATTAACATTAGTTATGAGGAACTCTTGTTATTTACATACTTTCATGTTTTGCATTATTCATCATGTTAGACATCCTATTGTAACATGCATTGTGTTATTGTGTTATCAGGTGCTCCTTATAATGCTGTCTCTGTTATTATCAAAGATTGTGTGGAATAGTTTATGATCTGGCGAATGCAGTCTTGAAAACATGATCTGGAATAGATACTGTGCTTGTTATTCATTGGTTGGAGGTACATACAGTACAGGTTTCAGGAAAGTTGAGCTTATGTGTTGTGAATAATGCCCTGGTTGAACGTGCACTTTAGAAGTCAAATGGGTACAAGGTTGACTCAGGTAGCATAAGTTACTAATAGGAATATATGATATTTATTATATCATTCATATATAGAAATAGCATTATTTGGAGAGGTTCAGATACAGAGATGATGGAATGATACAATATATGTGAAATTAGAAAAGATGATATGGTGCTAAACATGAAATATAACAATTAGCAAATAACATATACTATATGTATATCTCTCTCTCTCTCTCTCTCTCTCTCTCTCTCTCTCTCTCTCTCTCTCTCTCTCTCTCTCTCTCTCTCTCTCTCTCTCTCTCTCTCTCTCTCTCTCTCTCTCTCTCTCTCTCTCTCTCTCTCTCTCTCTCTCTCTCTCTCTCTCTCTCTCTCTCCTCTCTTTCTCTCCCCCCTCTCTCCCCCCTCCCACAAGTTGTTCCTTTTTGAAGAAACAGTTATTGAAAGGAAGTATTATAGGGAGTTTGTCCCTCATTTATGATTTGCATCATGCTCTTTTCTATATAGATTTTCCTAAATTTGGCTCTCTTACTAGAGTATACTTATTTATAACTTCAGATTTTTTGCTTCTTTTTTAAATAAATGGATGTAACAGATTGCAGTGTTATGATTAAGCTACACACAAGTACAACAACCCATGCACAGCAGCATATGTGCGTGTGACACACACACACACACACACACACACACACACACACACTCACACTCACACTCACACTCACACACACTCACACTCACACTGCACACTCACACACACTCACACTCACACTCACTCACACTCACTCACTCACACTCACACACACACACACACACACACACACACACACACACACACACACACACACACACACACACACACACACACACACACACACACACACACACACACACTCATACAGAGTCAACAAGGTAAAGAGTGGACATGCAAAATGTTGTAACAAATTTTTATGGTATATCCACAGGGGAAAAATAAAATAGGGTATATGGTTCCAAGGATTTCGAGGAAAGGATTCAAAGTAAAGAGGTTTCCATATTGCTTGCTGTGTATTTTAAACTTGAATATTGACTGAAATAATCTTACCCCAGTAAAGATATTTTGCTCAACAAATTTACGGATTCAAAAAGTTTGTGCTGTACAGATTGTGAAGGTTGCAGGTGGGCAGCCCTTGATTATAGGATCAGCGGAGTATGTGCAGAGTTTAGCACATAAACTAAAGATAGAATGAAAAGGAAATACATGATTTATAGGCAGTAAACATCATAGAATCAAATTACAGTCATCAAAGCTACGTGTGCACATCTCATGCTTACTCAATTACAAGCATGTCTACTAAACTTGATATTTCAGGGAAAGAACATTTAGTTGAGAATATTTCTGAATTATTTCATATTTTTCTACTCTTTGTAATTACAAAATTTATATGGCTTCTTTGTCATGTAGTAAGCAAAAGAAGTTAGGAAGGCAAGATACCACAGACACATATTAAGAAAAAAAATAACAATATTCAAACATATGGATAAAACTGCTGATGTAAATATTTCAGGATAATCAATTTTAGAATAGAAGATGTAGATGCAAGTGTGTTTGAAGAAGTTGGAAATTTTAAGAAATTACTAAATTAAAAAATGTTATGGCTTTATATACTTTGCTCAATATGAGAGCAAAATTTATCTAATCCTGCACCTGGTTGTAGGTCTATTACTCAATTTCTCAAACTGGGTCTGGGAGTCTCACAGTCTTCCTTTCCTCAAAATCTCCTTGTCTCCACATAGTAGGACTGTGCTGAACTGACTATTACTTGCTGTATTCAAGCTGGTGTTAAAGACTTCAAGAATAGAACTCTTAAGGTTTTTACACTGGCTGTGGCATTTCTGTTTTCTTAGGTTTTCTGGGGCTTATATCAGCCATTCACACTAACTTGTTGATTATTAAATTTTTTAACAATAGGTCCATTTTTATGAAGAAAACTATAAATGAATTCAACTAAATCATTTGACAAGATGACTGGAGTATCTGTGATTTGTAGAGTAGTAGAGCCTTTAAGAAGATGACACATTTACAAAGAAAAGGAAAGCACTAGATTGATTGTCACTGAAAAATGATTGTTTACTCATGATGTTTTCTTAAGTATACCTTTGCTTACAGAAATATGTTGTTATATGATTTATATTACATTTATCTTGTACAAAACCCTGATTTTGGAAATGTCAGTCAAATCATAAATACATGGACATTTTCCCATACTGGCAGCTTTGTTATATATAAAATGTGCAGTCTTTACATAAGCCAAAACAGTTGTTTAAGGCCAATGCACAATATAGTCTTAGCATAGCATGAAGTTGCCATATTATATATATCATGAGTGTTGGACACACAATAAGAAATACTGGCATTTACCTTTAGATTGACAGATTTATGATATGTAACTAGATTTTACTCTAAAGATGAACTGTTTGATGTCTGGCACTATGTCAGTAAAAGGCAACTTAGGATTCCTTGAATACAATTGTAAAGAGAGCCTTACATAGACTTTGTAGACCTAAAAGCACAGAGCTGGTAATAGAGCAGTAGGTCGTATTAGATGCACCCTGAAACACATTTTTAAGTGGTCAAGAATTTTGAAAGT
>NW_020869128.1:1396518-1404018 GCF_003789085.1 Penaeus vannamei | reverse complement strand
CAAACAGAAAAACCTTCTTTCTTTTTTTTTTTTGCCTTTTTAAGGGCTTACATTTCTTTAAAAATTAATGGTTAATGGTTAAAAAGCAAAACTAAATGTGCTAGATATCTAAGGTCATATAGCACTATAGGAAAGTATATTTAAGGAGGGCTGAAAGGTGATAGTTGCTATGCATCAAGTAAGTGATCTTGAAAGGTTAAGATAGTTAAAGATGTTGTGTAAATAGGCTATGGTGGGTTTAGGTAAGGGAATTACATAGGTGATTCACGTGTGCATCCAGGAGGGAGTGGAAATGATAGAGGAGATGGAGGGAGGGAGTGGAAATGATAGAGGAGATGGAGGGAGGGAGAATGTACGTATAGTTGGAGTTGAAGGGTGTGGGTTCCGTTGGGAGGGAGTAGGGGGGAGTGGTGTTGGGGGAATATGAGTAGGAGGAGGATGGATATCAGCAGTAGTTGGTGTTGAGGGGAATGGGTTGTGTTGGGAGGGAGTAGGAGGAGGAGGATTGGTATCAGGTGGATGGATATCAGTAGTATGTGGAATTGAGGGGGTTAGGTTGGGTTGAGAGGGAGTAGGAGGGAAGGGTGTAGAGGGAATATGAGTAGGAGGGGGTTGGATATCGGCAGTCGAGTGTGGAGGGAGCATGAGTCGTGGAATTTTGTGACTCAAGCATATAGCTTTGGATATCTCCCATAGTTTCTGCAGTGGAGTTGGTTGGAGAGTTTTGTGAGACAAAGGTTTTCTTATGAGGGGGGGAAGAGGAGACGTGTCTGAGGAATAAAAGGTAAAGGTAGGTGGAGGTGAGTGTGCAGTAGGGGAAGAAGGGGGGGGGGGACATTTAGTCTGTCTGCTGCAGGTAGTGCAGGGAGGGAGAGGGGATGCTGTTGGGGCTGTAGTTGAGATTGTGGTGTCTGGATTCAGTGGCAAAATAATTTGACTGGGGGAGGTTGAATGTAGAAGTGGAAGTGGTGGAAGTGGGGAAGTAGGTAGGTATAGGGGAGGGTGTAGGAACATCTTGAGGTCGGGGGCGCAGAGCGAGCTACATTACTGGAGTAGGGAGTATAAGAGAAACCTTGTCGGTGTGCTTCCTGTCTGGCTTCATGTAGTGAGACCATTTTTGTATCTGAGAGCTGCTACCTCAGACTCGAACTTGTAAGTAGGACAGCCTCTATAAAATACATTATGGGGGCTGATGCAGTTAGCACATGTGCGTGTTTGTGCAGGGCAGTTTGATGTTATGACCGGGTTGGGAAAGAGGGGACATCGGTCTGTGGAGTGGCAGTGTTTGGCAGGATGTCCAAAGTGCCAACAATTTTGACATTGACAGGGAGGAGGTTGGTATGGTTGAACAGGGAGGGATTGTCCACCAATGTAGATGTGAATGGGAAGGTCATGTGTACCAAAAGTAATTTTGGCAATGTTGGTGGGTTTCTTTCGATGACCTCTAGGAGGATTGGAGTAGCAATGTATTGATATCACGTCCTGTTCTTTGAGGAAGCCAAGCAAGTCTTCTCCACAATCTGACCAATCTTTGATATCGACTGGGCAGTTTGCTGGGAAGATAGAGACAGTTCCGGTACAAGTATGAAGTTAGATGAGGTTCTGCAGGGATGGGGTTACCAGAGAGATCAGTTAGTTTTGATAATGCTATAGCTTCAGCTTCAGATCTGACTGTTACGAGACAGGAACAATTGCATCGGGTACGGAAAGGGACCGCCTACATGTTTTTGGAGACATTGTTGAAAGAGAAGTGTTGCCTGAGTAAGGAGCTGTAGAGGGGGATCACGAAAAATTGGTCCCATTTAGCTGGGCTAAATAGAGTAGTTAAGATATTTGTAGGGTTGGTGGTGGTAGAAGGACGGGGGCATGTGGAAGCGGGAGTGTTGTTGAAGGGGGTAGTATTATGGAGAGATGGAGAATAAGGCTGTAAGGTAGTAATAAGGAGAGGGGTGTTTGAAGGTTGTAGGGGTAGAGATGATGAATTTGAGGAAGTTCGGAGGGTAGGAATGTCTTCTGGAGATTGAGTCTCTGCTTGGGTGGGTAATGCACTAGTAGGCATTGAGGAGTGGATAGTAGTTTCAAGTTTTCAGAGTCGTGGTCAAAGGAAAGCCTGGGGTCAGGGAGCCGTTGGGGCTATTTGATGAAGGGGCAAGCCTCATTGCCCCTAATTAGGGTATTACATCTTCATTACTGGCCATGGGAAGCCTTGATTATGTAAAGGGACATCAAACAGTCCACCCCCCAGTGCCCTGTAGGGGGTAAGGGCTAGACAATTAAATCAGGGGAGTACCGTGCCCATGATACCCGCAGGCTGTTCAGGACTGGCACAAGGTCAGCCTTTCATCCTTTCAGCACGGCTCTTACACCTTAGGAAGTAGATAGTAGAAGGGGTTGGAGAAGGGCCGGAAACAAAAAGCTGGAGGGGGAAAAGACCATGCAAAATTAGTCGAGTTGAGGGCTAAGGCCCTAGGCAGGGGAGATCCTTGCATTGAGTCTCAGTCTCTGTCTCCTAAGCCCCCCCACGAAAACGGGCAAGAGATTGGGGGGGTCTAAAAAATTAAGACAAAATAATTTTAAGATTTGTTAAGGATGTGCCTAAGCCCTGTATTACTTTTGTATACATTTATCCC
This sequence comes from Penaeus vannamei, assembly GCF_003789085.1. Classification (NCBI taxonomy): domain Eukaryota; kingdom Metazoa; phylum Arthropoda; class Malacostraca; order Decapoda; family Penaeidae; genus Penaeus; species Penaeus vannamei. Next base: position 1,401,388 of record NW_020869128.1, on the reverse strand, counting down.
ACTAAAGGTTAATTATAATACAATCCTTAATGAATAAATTATATTTGGATATTCTCAGTCTTCAGAAGCCCTGTTTATTGCTTCAATTCAGTAAAAACACAAAAGAAAAAAGTTTACAATAGCAAATGCCTACTATATATATAAAAAAAAAAAAATGTATAGATTATTTTAAACCATTTCATATTTCGAGATGCTTGCACCATCTAAATATTTAATTTGTGCAGTAACTTTTAAAAATGTGTTTGTAACCTGTTACATCTATATATAAGGATTTAATACATAACTATACACAAATACATTAAATAATTTTGAAAATTCAGAATTATGAAATACACATACATTTTTAATGCAAAAGATATTAGCTTATTTAGCAGTCTTTCTTTAGTTAATAAAGAAAACCCATACATTAACACAAATTGCAAGTGTAAAATGCAAGGTCAAAAAGGAAAATGCAAGAAAACATATAATAGTACAATAACAGAAAAAATTCTGGGTAAAGTATTCACACAAAATATTACACTGGACAAACTTGCTTTTCTGCTAATTAGATGACTTCATATCTTTAGCACCATCTCTGAATATAAAAACTATATCCGCAGGATATATTTTGATAAGTGCTATTTTAGTCAAGGCTAGTTTTTTATATTTCTTTCTATTTTCTGGATAATATCAACCACAGAATTATTAGAGCACAGTGCTAAAAACACATGGCTTAAGCCATGGAAGACCCGTCACTAAAACATCTAATGAAAGAGCAATACAGATCTAGCCATAATGATCTCTCTTTTTTTTTCACTTCAAAAATGCCTGAAGTTTTTACCTTGCTTCAAAACAAAATTTGAGATATCTGCAACAACAAAATCAATACTTTGAGTATTCAATGCCAAATATATATTTTTTCTTCCATAATAAGTGGGGACTGATGTGACACCAGTCTTAGTCTACTTATCACAGTGAATGAAGTGTGAAAGCATGGAAATGTTATCATGCATGAGGAATATCTTAAAGCTATAAAGAGGTACATACTGTACCAATTTAATATCAATATATGGTCAAAGTGTAAGAACCATGATATTTCACTTCAACAGCAATGTTCCTATGTTTCCAATGTAACTTGCATGTTTAACAAGGTAGCTAGTTTCATACTATTGAACTTGAAAGTACATAATAATCAACCATACTTATTGCAGCTCACTCTCCACAAATCTATTTCTTTTTCATAACCTGATAACGAGTAACTGCAATATATCACATATGAGCACTCACACTTTTACAACAAAATGGGAGATTCACTGTTGTGGTTTCATCATTTCTGATGGGTCACAAACACCAGATGGGCCACCCATCATAAAATTTACTTGAAAGTTATTCACACACTGATACAATTAATTAACTACACAAGCACATTCTTCAACCCATAAGTACATTTTTCTTTAAATATCTTAAAATATTCATTTTTGTTCCAGATATATTCAAGATCATTAACTATAACTTTGTTGTATCAGCCTTTGCTATCTAGTTCTAATGAAATAATCTGAAATAATATTACTTAAATAGTCACCTCAATATCAATACTATAGGATCAATATTCTCATCTGTTCATGTTACAAATAGTAAATCACCTTTCAATATTAGCAGTATCTATTGATCTGCATTAACCTAGAAAGCCCAAATTCTCCCAGGACACCTTTTACAAAAAGCACTGGGATTTGGGATATCATATAATAACCAAATCCTTTACACTTAATATCTCTTCTTTGTAGTACTACTGTAAAATTATGCAATATCTGGCACTTGTAATGGATAAGCTTTACAAGCTCTTACAAACCCATACATGTTCAAAGTTTTTCATAATGCAATATTTTGTACTACAGTACCAACAATCAATTGCTACTGATATGCAGTTTGTCCTCATTTTTTTCATATATATAAAAAAAAAATGAATACATTTCATGTCCTGTTTTAGACACTGCATTTTTACAACAATTTACCACACAAAGTTATATCTTTCCAAAGGGCAATGTTAAATTACCATAGTTGCCACTGGAATTCAAAAATGTAAAGAAAGATTCAGTATATACATTACATTTAATAACAAATACAAAGGGAAAAAAAAAAAAAAAAATGAAGCCTATTCCTCCTTGTCAAAGCCAGCATGCTTCCTTTTAATGCGAGCGTAAGGACCAATGTCCGGATCAGTTATGAAGTCATAAATAACCTTCACCCAAGATTCGTGCTGTGGCAAAGTATCATAATATTCTGGAGCAATCTGCTTCACCTGAAATGAAAAGATGATATTACTCAAATTACTCCTCCATTTTATGAACATTCATTTTATCAATTTATCAATAATATCTGTATTCAATTCATATTTCTGGAGACTAAAGCAAATATTTCATCATTTTATAAAACTGGTATCACCAATGAACAATAGTGGAACATAAACCTACATATCCATACTCTCTCTCTCTCACTCACTCTCTCTCTCAACCATACCAATTCCACTCATCTGCCAACCCACTAACATAAGTCTTTAGATATAGATATGCATGTTTATACATTTATGTACATGCTATTGTACAGATTATCATGAACAAAATATTCTCCAGTCTAGTCTAGTCCACTAAACCATTGGCTCTGGATGCTTCACTGCCTTCATGTGCCTTAAAATGTGGGCATTAGCCTTACTTGAGTGCCCCCTCTGTAATACATCCTATGCCATCAGTCATAGTAGGCATGAATAAGATCTTGAGCATAGACATATCATTGTCCCTGAAGCCCACACTCTTCCAGTCATGGCTCACAGATGGTACATTCCAAACTCGTTTATCAATGGAAATAATGCAAAAACTCCTTCCTAAATGTCCATGGAGTCTAATCATCCTCCAAGAGATTTGTACATCCATCCATGGTGAGTCATTCCCACCACTTTGGCCTTCAACCAAATTTCTCATGATGGCAAGTTCCCATCACCCTTGCTCTCAACCAAATTATCCCAGGATGCCATGTTCCCACCCACTTGCCTCTCAAGCCAATTTTTCTAATGACATGATGGTCAGGTCATCCAGACCACAGGGGTCAACTAAAAACTTACCTTTGGCAGTCGGCTTCCTGGGATGTAGGGGAAGTCATGATGTTCATTATGATAGCCAACATTGAATGTTACTAAATTCAATGGGCCATAATAACTATATGTTTCAAAGCCTTTTTTGAACATGTAATGCTCTGAGATGAAATGTCCAGCAACAGGATGAATACCCATTGCCAATAGAGACCCTGCAGCCAAATATGTAAGACACTTGCCTGGAAGGAAATATAGAAAATTATTAAATTATATTCATCCTTATTACATTCTGGTATGTTCAATAGTGGTATACCCAAAGGACATTCAGAGTTCTAGTATGATGCAAAAGTGGAAATTGAGTGACAACTGAAACATTATATAGTACATACACTCATAAAATGACCAATGTCCTTCTCTAACACATGAAAAATACACTCACCACCAAGGAAGTAAAACAGACAGAAGTTGAAGGTCAGCTGTACTGTAGTGTTGATGATTTCTAGTGGAGTGGGGTTCTTAGGGTATGTCACAATCGGTCTCAAGGCATAGAACAGTGGCTGGAAAAACATCCAGACCATCTTTCCAAAGGTTGTGCAGAATAGACGCGCTTCAAGATTTGTTGGAATGTCAGTGTCAAGTTTTTCATCACCTTGGTACTGTATAAAATAAAATAAAAATTGTTTACATGTGGATATTAATAATACAATATTTAGCTAATAATCTAAACTTAAGAAAGAAAAAGAAGAGTATTTCCTTTGCCAGCTAAAAAAATAAATATATAAATAAGAATTAAAAAAAAAAAAAAATCACAAAAGAAAAATAAAGAATATCAACCATTAGAATATACAATAAGCAAGACTGTTATATCAATTTTAAAGATTTAGGTTATCTGATCATTTACATGATGGTCATGCTTTCGTAATATTACCATATTTTAGGTGCTAATAATGCTTGTAAGAATATCAAACTGACCTTGTGATGCTCCAGATGGTAGCCCTTAAATGACACAGAAAATGGGAGGATAATGGGAAGGTTTGCAAAAATCCCCAGAATGCGGTTGGCCATTGGTCGTGAGTGACCGAATGCGAGGTTGTGGGATATTTCATGAATTGCTGAAAATGAGAGAAGGTCAAAGCATCAACAGGACTATTGAGCTAAAATACATTGTATCTAGAAAAAAAAAACATGTATTGTACTGTCCACTATAGTTTAGTTTTGTGAATCCTGTTTACACTCAGATGGCTCAATAAATAATTGCTAAATCAAATACTGTTATTCTTACTATAATCACAGAAGTTATGATTACTGTAATGTTTATAACAAATATCAAAGAAAGGAGTAACCATATGAGACAAGGTAGGAGTACCTTGATCCTTGATCATTTATGTGTTGTGGGAAATTTATGAACTAAAATCTGACTTGCTTCTAATAGTAGTAATATTTACACTAATAAGGCATTTCACAATACTAAAAACTGAAATATTATTGGCAAAAAAAAAAACAGTCTAACACAAAAGAAAATAAATTCAATCATTCCTAAACAAACATGTAAATTACCAACCCAACATTAGTGAATGGTTGATGGTTCCTCCAATACAATAGGACAAGATGAGGACCCAGAACCACGACAACTCTCTCACCACGAAGAGGGATGCTAACTGGAAAGTGACTAGGGCAAACACCCACCACACAAGAGTTGCATCATTTCCAAACAACTCCTTTATCTCTGGGTGTTTTTCTGCAGAAAAATCAAAATCAAAATTAATGATGTTTCTCATGTAGGATCAGCAACTACAAAGATTTTTC
>NW_020869128.1:1385436-1390844 GCF_003789085.1 Penaeus vannamei | reverse complement strand
CTTGTCAATTCAAGAATGTTAGAATTTTACTATTTATAAATTTTTGTCATATGGCAAAATCCAAAATACTATTATTTTCCACACCGAAGAATAAAGGAAAAGTTGAAAAGAGACGTAAATATATCGATGATAGAGAGAGGTTGGTAAAGCACGACAGCTCTCGTTGAAAACCATGTTGATTGTTGAGGCGGCGTCGAGGGGCCAACTGCCTCTCGCCGGAGGGAGCGGGCTTTTATACTCCCTCAGCCCAGGAAAACCGAGAAGGCGGCGACCTTGGGTTCCGCCGAGTCACTCCACGAGTCCCTTATCCTAACGGGGGAAATAATGACGGGATTTTTGGGCGGAAAGATCATGAGTCACACACGTGCGTATATCTGTATCATAAAGGCGGACTTAGATTTATTTATTCTACATATTGCTTTTATCTAATTCCCTGTATATATATTTATATATATGCACACATACATACATATATGGATACGAATACATATTTACATATTTGTGTGTGTGTGTGTGTATATATATATATATATATATACATATATATATATATGGATATGTACATTATATGTAATATATGAATATACATACACTCCCACGCCACAAAACAAAGCACACATAAATACATATACATATATATGCATGTGTGTGATTTTTAGTGATAATAACAAAAGACAACTTGTCCTTATCGAAGAAAGATGTTTTGTCCTTTAACGAAGAAAGCTGATCTTTGAGAGTAATGATCAAGGCATAATTGTTGACTGACATATGTTTTTAGTTCGGCATAAAAAGAAATATTAGTAGTCCTTTCATTTTTGGACGTTTGATTACTTTAAATACATATCGGTAGCTAGCTAACGCTGGGTGCTTTAAATACTCACAATATGGACAATAACTGCAAGGAAAACAAATATAAGGTCTGTACATTGTACGGAGTCATTCAGTCAATTCTAAATATCTTGTGGGTATAGAAGGAACATAGTGATAAGTGAGTCTATTAGTGCGAAAACAAAGGAAATCCCACACATATGTGTATATATATGTAAACAAAAAGAAAATTCAAGTCAGTGAGTCGGCCCCATGAGTGAAAATCGTGCTGCTGGGCGCTGGCGACGGGGTCTCGGACGCGTCCAAAGGTTCCGATCGTCTGCTTGGACAGATGGCGAGCACGCCCGTCGCTCTGGATCTCGGCGTCTCTGCCACTTTCGAATATATATGTATATATATGTATATTATATGAATGTTTACATACAAACACACACATACATTTATATATACACATACATACTGACATACATATGTATATACACATATGTATATATACACATATATATTTATGTATATATAACATATAATTATGTTATATATATGTATTACATATACATATAAAGACACACACACATACATATATGTATGTATATAATACATATATATATATACATATATATATATATATATATATATATATATATATATATATATATATATATATATATATATGTATGTATGTATACATATGCAAACTTTCGAGCAGCAACACATAAATATATTTACAATGTACGTATATCTACATCTACACTATATAATCTCTATATCACCTCTATATATGTATATAGGTACATATACATGCACACACACAAACACACACACATACACACACTCATTTATAACATATATACACAATCGGGCATCCATCCATACGTATACATACATTTAATATATATACACAATTTTTATATTGTCTTTACAATCTATGTATATATAAATATAAAAATACAAATATAACCATATGTATGAATATGCATACATGCATGAACACCATAAAACATGTATTTGAATACATACACACGATAGAAATATAGATAAGTAGATACGTATATATACACATATATGTGTGGGCTCGTGTTTGTGTGCCGAAGAATATGTAGAATGCTATATATATATATATATATATATATATATATATATATATATATATATATATATATATATATATATATATATAATATATATATATATATATATATATATATATATATATATATATATAATATATATATATATATATATATATATATATATGTATGTATATTATATATATATAATTATAAATTAATATATATATACATATACATATATAATATTTATTATATATATAATATATATTATATATATATATATAATAATAGATACGCCACACACATACACATGGATGCAAATATACAAATAAATGAATGCACAGACACTGAAAGGAACAAAAATGTATCTAAAATAACACCAGCTAATTCCTTTTGGACTGCACTGGTTGTCACTCTATGCTTGACTTACGGATATTTCTCTTTGTTTCCCGAAAAGTAGCAGATCTTAATCCTTTATCTTCTTTTGTTTTTCATAAGATAAAAGTAACAATATTTTTTTAAAATTTATTATCGAAATACAAAATACCATTTTCTGTGGTCAAGGTGGTTGTGAAGTCGTGGTTTACCGTCCATATCCTGAAAATAATAAAGACTCGTTAGTAAGTTGAAAAAATACAGTTACAACAGGGATTACTATCAGCTTAAAACAAGACAATAGAGAGTACGGTTTTTTACCTCCAAATCCACGTCCTCCTCCGAACCCTCCGTGTCCGCCTCCGAATCCTCCGAAACCTCCACCGAAGCCTCTGTGTCCACCTGTGGAAATGCCGGAGTTCGTTAGAATGCTTTGGCTTCCGATGCTCTTCATAGATTTGTGTTGCAGGGAAGCTTCTCTTGTGACCACTTGACAGAATCCATTTTGGCCGAGCACAACCTCCTCAGCTGTTATTTTCCGGTGAAACGATAAGAAACATTACCTCCAAATCCACCTCTGAATCCTCCGCCGCTGAATCCACCGAATTTTCCTCCGCCAAATCCACCACCAAAGCCTCCACCAAATCCACCTCCGCCGAAGTGACCGGCGGCGGCGAAGGCGACCACGAGGGCCACGACCATGACGGCGAAGAGTGCGCGGACCTGAGTGGAAACCATGATATATATCTTGATTAAACGGCAAGTCTTGTCAATTCAAGAATGTAGAATTTTACTATATATATTTTTTGCCATATGGCAAAATCCAAAATACTATTATTTCCACACACGAAGAATAAGAGAAAAAAGTTGAAAAGAGATGAAGATATATCGATGATAGAGAGAGGTGGTAAAAACTACAGCTCTCGTTGACAAACCATGTTGAGTGTTGAGGCGTCGAGGGGCGACTGCCTCTCGCCGGAGGAGCGGAGGCTTTATACTCCCTCAGCCCAGGAAAACCGAGAAGGCGGCGACCTTGGGTTCCGCCGAGTCACTCCACGAGTCCCTTATCCTAACGGGGGAAATAATGAAGGGATTTTTGGGCGGAAAGATCATGAGTCACACACGTGCGTATATCTGTATCATAAAGGCGGACTTAGATTTATTTATTCTACATATTGCTTTTATAATTCCCTGTATATATATTTATATATGCACACAGACATACATATAAGAATATAAATACATATCTACATAGTTGTATATATATATGTGCATATGTACATTACATATATATATGAATATACATACACTCCTACACCACACAAAAACGCATACACACACACACAAATATATATATGTGTGTGTGGGTGTGTGTGACTTTTAGTGATAATAACATATGGCACTCATGTCCATTTTGACGAAGAAAGCTGGTATTTAAGAGTAATCATAAAGGCATAATTGTTGATTAATTTATGTATTAAGTTTGCATAAAAAAATATTAGTAGTCTTTTCATTTTTGGATACTTGATTTTATATCTGCATGTTTATAGCTAGCCAACGCTGGCTGGTCCAAATACAACATGGACAATAAATATAAGGAAAAGATATATAAGGTCTGTACACTGTACGGAGTCATTCAGTCAAATCTATATATCTTGTGTGGGTATAGAAGGAACATAGTGATAAGTGAGTCTATTAGTGCGAAAAAGAAAAACACACAAATATTGTATATATATGTAAACAATAAGAAAATCAAGTCAGTGAGTCGGCCCCATGAGTGAAAATCGCGCTGCTGGGCGCTGGCGACGGGGTCTCGGACGCGTCCAAAGGTTCCGATCGTCTGCTTGGACAGATGGCGAGCACGCCCGTCGCTCTGGATCTCGGCGTCTCTGCCACTTTCGCATGCATATATATGTATATTATATATATACATATATATATATTATATATATATATATATTATATATATATATATATATTATATATATATATAATACATATGTATATATGTATATATACATATATATGTATATATATACATATATATACATATACATATACACATACATATACATACATACATATACATACATAATAATAATATATATATATATATATATATATATATATATATATATATATATATATAGCAAGACAGCAACACATAAATATATTTACAATGTACGTATATGTACATATACACTATATAATCTCTATATCACCTGTGCTTATGTATATAGGTACATATACATGCACACACACACACACACACACACACACACATACATCATTATAACATATATACACAATCGGGCATCCATCCATACATATACATACATTTATATATATACACAGTATATATTATCTTTACATCTATGTGTATATATAAATATAAAAATACAAATATAACCATATGTATAAGTATGCATATATGCATGAACACCATAAAATGTGTATTTGTATACATACACACAATAGAAATATAGATAAGTAGATACGTATATATACACATATGTGTGTTCGCGTGTTTGTGTGCCAGTGAATATGTAGACTATATATATATAAAATATTATAAATTAATATATATATATATATATAATATATATATATATATATATATATATATATATTATATATATATATATATATTTATGTATATACATATCCACACACACATACACATGCATGCATATATACAAATAAATGAATGCACAGACACTGAAAGGAACAAAAAATGTATCTAAAATAACACCAGCTAATTCCTTTTGGACTGCACTGGTTGTCATTCTGTGCTTTTCTTAAGGATATTTCTGCTTGTTTCCCGAAAAGTGCAGATCTTAATCCTTTATCTTCATTTGTTTTTTTCATAAGATAAAAAGTAAACACATTATTTTTTAAAATTTATTATCGAAATACAAAATACCATTTTCTGTGGTCAAGGTTGTGGTGCGAAGTCGTGGTTTACCGTCCATATCCTGAAAATAATAAAGACTCGTTAGTAAGTTGAAAAATACAGTTACAACAGGATTACTATCAGCTTAAAACAAGACAATAGAGAGTACGGTTTTTTACCTCCAAATCCACGTCCTCCTCCGAACCCTCCGTGTCCGCCTCCGAATCCTCCGAAACCTCCAC
>NW_020869128.1:1367936-1380436 GCF_003789085.1 Penaeus vannamei | reverse complement strand
CAAAGAGGCTTCCCCAGAGGTTTTGGGAGAAGTCACGGAGACAAATTGACTGATATCACAAGAGCCTGTCACAGCAAACCCTAAATTGTTATTATTATTGTTATTATTATTATTATTATTACTATTATTATTATTATTATTATTATTATTATTACTCCATCAGGACAAAGAGTCACGGAGACTTAGGTTTTGGATAAAAGGCCTGAGGCTGATTTATTTCTTGCCTTCTCGTCAGAAAACGATAACATCTTTATCCCATGCTTTTTGTTGGTCAGGCTAGACGACTTACCTTTTGGCAGCATGTTCATCACTTCATTTCAGGCTTCAGGCATTGGTCGTAACTCATGCCCTCCCTGTGATTCTATCCCTCCATTATCTTACTTCTCATTCGGCTATTTCTCTGTGTCTGAATTCCTGTGGTAAATAAGCGGCTCTGCCCCCAAGCACTCAAATAAAAGCCATCCATAGATATGAGGCTCTTCTCCCTCCACCTATATATTGGGATAACATGATGTACGCTTGACTCTCCACGCACTCTAGCAAAAACAAGAACAAAAACAAAACAAAGAAAACTATGAGAATGATTCATGATGTACGCTTGACTCTCCAACGCACTCTAGCATCAAAAACAAAAAAAAAACTATGAGAATGATTCATGATGTACGCTTGACTCTCCACGCACTCTAGCAAAAACAAGAACAAAAACAAAACAAAGAAAACTATGAGATTGATTCCATGATTTGACTCTCCACGCACTCTAGCAAAAACAAGAACAAAACAAACAAAGAAAACTATGAGAATGATTCATGATGTACGCTTGACTCCACGCACTCTAGCAAAAACAAGAACAAAAACAAAACAAAGAAAACTATGAGAATGATTCATGATGTACGCTTGACTCTCCACGCACTCTAGCAAAAAAAAAAACAAGAACAAAAACAAAACAAAGAAAACTATGAGAATGATTCATGATGTACGCTTGACTCTCCACGCACTCTAGCAAAAACAGGAACAAAAACAAAACAAAGAAAACTATGAGAATGATTCATGATGTACGCTTGACTCTCCACGCACTAGCAAAAAACAAAACAAAAACAAAACAAAGAAAACTATGAGAATGATTCCATGATGTACGCTTGACTCTCCACGCACTCTAGCAAAAAAACAGGAACAAAACAAAAACAAAGAAAACTATGAGAATGATTCATGATGTACGCTTGACTCTCCACGCACTCTAGCAAAAAACAGGAACAAAAACAAAAACAAAGAAAACTATGAGAATGATTCATGATGTACGCTTGACTCTCCACGCACTCTAGCAAAAACAGGAACAAAAACAAAACAAAGAAAACTATGAGAATGATTCATGATGTACGCTTGACTCTCCACGCACTCTAGCAAAAAACAAGAACAAAAACAAAACAAAGAAAACTATGAGAATGATTCATGATGTACGCTTGACTCTCCACGCACTCTAGCAAAAACAGGAACAAAAACAAAACAAAGAAAACTATGAGAATGATTCCATGATGTACGCTTGACTCTCCACGCACTCTAGCAAAAACAAAAACAAAACAAAACAAAACAAAGAAACTATGAGAATGATTCATGATGTACGCTTGACTCTCCACGCACTCTAGCAAAAACAGAACAAAAACAAAACAAAGAAAACTATGAGAATGATTCATGATGTACGCTTGACTCTCCACGCACTCTAGCAAAAACAAGAACAAAAACAAAACAAAGAAAACTATGAGAATGATTCATGATGTACGCTTGACTCTCCACGCACTCTAGCAAAAAACAAGAACAAAAACAAAACAAAGAAAACTATGAGAATGATTCATGATGTACGCTTGACTCTCCACGCACTCTAGCAAAAAACAGGAACAAAAACAAAACAAAGAAAACTATGAGAATGATTCATGATGTACGCTTGACTCTCCACGCACTCTAGCAAAAACAGAACAAAAACAAAAACAAAGAAAACTATGAGAATGATTCATGATGTACGCTTGACTCTCCACGCACTCTAGCAAAAACAAGAACAAAAACAAAACAAAGAAAACTATGAGAATGATTCATGATGATGTACGCTTGACTCTCCACGCACTCTAGCAAAAACAGGAACAAAAAACAAAACAAAGAAAACTATGAGAATGATTCATGATGTACGCTTGACTCTCCACGCACTCTAGCAAAAACAGAACAAAAACAAAACAAAGAAAACTATGAGAATGATTCATGATGTACGCTTGACTCTCCACGCACTCTAGCAAAAACAGAACAAAAACAAACAAAGAAAACTATGAGATTGATTCATGATGTACGCTTGACTCTCCACGCACTCTAGCAAAAACAGGAACAAAAACAAAACAAAGAAAACTATGAGATTGAATCAATGACGCTGACTCTCCACGCACTCTAGCAAAAACAGGAACAAAAAACAAAACAAAGAAAACTATGAGAATGATTCATGATGTACGCTTGACTCTCCACGCACTCTAGCAAAAAAGAACAAAACAAAACACAAGAAAACTATGAGAATGATTCATGATGTACGCTTGACTCTCCACGCACTCAGCAAAAAACAGAACAAAAACAAAACAAAGAAAACTATGAGAATGATTCATGATGTACGCTTGACTCTCCACGCACTCTAGCAAAAACAGGAACAAAAACAAAACAAAGAAAACTATGAGAATGATTCATGATGTACGCTTGACTCTCCACGCACTCTAGCAAAAACAAGAACAAAAACAAAACAAAGAAAACTATGAGATTGATTCATGATGTACGCTTGACTCTCCACGCACTCTAGCAAAAAACAGAACAAAAACAAAACAAAGAAAACTATGAGAATGATTCATGATGTACGCTTGACTCTCACTCCACTCTAGCAAAAACAGAAGAACAAAAACAAAACAAAGAAAACTATGAGAATGATTCATGATGTACGCTTGACTCTCCACGCACTCTAGCAAAAAACAAGAACAAAAACAAAACAAAGAAAACTATGAGAATGATTCATGATGTACGCTTGACTCTCCACGCACTCTAGCAAAAACAGAACAAAAACAAAACAAAGAAAACTATGAGAATGATTCATGATGTACGCTTGACTCTCCACGCACTCTAGCAAAAACAGGAACAAAAACAAAACAAAGAAACTATGAGAATGATTCATGATGTACGCTTGACTCTCCACGCACTCTAGCAAAACAAGAAACAAAAAACAAAACAAAGAAAACTATGAGAATGATTCATGATGTACGCTTGACTCTCCACGCACTCTAGCAAAAACAGGAAACAAAAACAAAACAAAGAAAACTATGAGAATGATTCCATGATGTACGCTTGACTCTCCACGCACTCTAGCAAAAAAGGAAAACAAAACAAAACAAAGAAAACTATGAGAATGATTCATGATGTACGCTTGACTCTCCACGCACTCTAGCAAAAACAGGAACAAAAACAAAACAAAGAAAACTATGAGAATGATTCATGATGTACGCTTGACTCTCCACGCACACTCTAGCAAAAACAGGAACAAAAACAAAAACAAAGAAAACTATGAGAATGATTCATGATGTACGCTTGACTCTCCACGCACTCTAGCAAAAACAGGAACAAAAAAAAACAAAGAAAACTATGAGAATGATTCATGATGGTACCGCGCTGACTCTGCCACGCACTCCTAGCAAAAAAAAAAAACAAGAACAAAAACAAAACACAAAGAAGACTATGGAGCAGATTGACATTCATAAGACTGTACGCATTGACTCGTCCTACTGCACTCTATTCAAAAAAATTAATAAGCGAAAACGAAAACAAAGTAAGGAGACTGATGAGTAATGGATTGCGATGCATGTACGCTTGACTCTCCTACGCCCACTCTATCGTGCAACAACACGCAACAAAAACAAAACGACAAGAAAACTATGAGCAATGATTCCATGATGTACGTACTTGACTCTCCAAGCAGCTCTAGCCAAAAAACAAGAACACGGCAAAAAACCAAACAAAGAAAACTATGGAGAATGATTCAGATTACGCTTGAACCTCGCGCACTCTAGCACCAATAAATACAGGAAACAACAAACAAAGAAAACATATCCGAGAATGATGTCCACTTTGATTGTATCGTTCATTTGACTCTCTGCGTCATCGTCTTGCAAAAAAACAAGAACAAAAACAAACAAAGTGTAAAAATCTATGAGATTTGAATTCCATGAATAGTAACGCAATTGACTCTCCAGCGCACTCCTATTTGCAAAAAAACATTCGTAAACAAAAACAAAACTAATAAAGAAACTTGAGCATGATTCAGAGACGAGTTTCTGAAGTCCCTACAGATCGCAGTGGAATTCAGAGGGCTAGCCGTCAGCCGAACCATGGTACCACCGGTGACAAAGACCTGGGCCGAGTCTGCAAAGGGCCCTACATCCTTTAAATTTTTTTAGGTGGATGTTTAAACGTCCTTTTTTGCACTTGGAAACAGCCCATTTTTTATCCCATATAATTACTTGAAGGTATATTAATATTAATACATAGATATTTTACTTCCGAAAATTGCGATCTAAGAAATTGCAAATTCAATGAATATGTTATATCTTAATATCAAATACTTCAAAAATACCACTTAGTAATTAAGGCAGTATTTTATATCGGATAAATTTAGCAAAATATTGAGTCTATTGTTTTTTATGAGGATAACATCCCATTATTATTCGGCTTATTATACAACGTCGTTTGTAAGTATTATTCATTACACCTACATTTAAATTTATCTACGTTACCAAAGAGCCTTTTTTAATTTGCGAAAGCCTTTGTACATTTTATCGCTAAAAAAATTTATTTTTTATTGTGACTTTAAAGTACTGTCTAGTGCTTAATAGCGCCAAGTTCATTTAATTCTATCTTGCGTCTTATGGTGTCTGCAAGGATGAATTTTTTTGATGAAGACTTTCATTCATGTTTGCTCAAGTCTTTTATATGCTGAGCAAACTGTTAACTGGGTAATCGTCGCTATCAATCTATTTATATTATTCCTACCAAACGGTTCCTCCCCTACATCTCTCATTTTCTTTCCTCAATTGTAATCTGTCATACTCTGTTATCCTTTCTCTCTCTCTCTCTCTCTCTCACTCCTCTCTCGTCTCTCTCTCTCTCTCTCTCTCTCTCTCGTATCATTACTATTACGAGCTATCTTATCTCAGTCATCTATTCATTCTTCTCTCTATACCATATATGATACTCGTCAATTCACTCTCTCTCTCATCGTCCAATCTTATCTCTCGTCTCCTTTCATCTTTCATCTCTCATCTTCTGTCTGTTCTATTATCATCAAATCAATTTCTCATTTCTCTCAGCTCCTTCCTTTCTCTCTTTCTCTCTCTCTCATTATGCTATTTGATTATTCGCTCTGCTTCTATTCCTCTCTCTCTCTCTCTCTCTTCTCCATTCTGTAGCCATCACTCTCTTCCTCCTCTCGTCATCTCCTCTCCTCTCATCTTCATTCTTTCTCGGATCTATTATGCTTCATATTGTCATCTAACTATCTATTCTAATTCTGAGATTACGATCTATCTCTGTCTCGTACTATTTGCTATGCCTGTACTGTTCTTTGATCTCTCCGTAGTTATGCATGTTACATCCTTGATTACTCATCTCCATTACCAATTATAGCCTCATGTGCACTCATTTCGCAATTCTCTCCTGATGGCATCCGATGTCTCCATCATGTCCTTCGATACTCTTATTTACCCTCCTCCTCTCGTATACTATTCAATCTCTTCTCATTCGATAATTCTCTCTCATCATCTACTACTCAATTATTTCGGTGCATTCTATTTCTCATATATATCGCATCTATTATATATATTCTCCGTCATTATTCTCTCCTCTTACTTCATCTTCCCATCTTTCAACCTCTCTTCTGCATCTTATTCTCTTTCAATCCCATCACTATTGGTATCATTCCATATACACATTGATACATTTATTACTCTCAGTTCAATCTCTTTACATCATTCGGATCCATCTTCTTCCCTCTCATTTCATTTTGCTTTGCTGTCAGTGGAGTCTCTTTCCTTTCCGATCCTTCGTCATTTTATGTTGCAGATACGGCTCTCTCCTCGCTGATCATCCTTCTCTGCTCTTCCTCGCTCTCTCTCTCCTCTCTCATCTCTCTCTCATCCATCATTCTCTCTCTTTCTCTTGGATATCCTAACCTCTCTTTCTCTCTTCTCTTTCTGCCTAGTAGGTGATATATCCCCTTCTTTGCAACACAGCATATTGACATCTGATTTTTTTCTTCAAAAATAATATCAGCGCGTAAAGATCCACTTATAATTTTACAATTCAGATGATAAAGAAGCAGGTGTTTAGTTTAGATATACAGCTTAATTCTTTAAACTAAAACCACCATTTCGGCAGACTATGAATGAGATATTGAGCCCAAATCAAAAATGCTTGTTACTTCTTTATTAACAATTACATCTGTAATACGGTTAATTTTCGCAAAATTGTTACATGTATAACATTCATATACAGTTTTTTTCCACCTTGATGCATATGTAAACATTGATACTTACCTGTAGTAATACCGAAGCCTGGCACCTAACTTTTTATTCGTAACATCTGACGTTGTATTCGTATAGGTAGAACTCAGGTCCGTACTAATAATTTTTATGTGAAATTTGCTTGGGTGTTTATTTGTGTTTCTGAAAAATCTGGTCTTTCTTTTCGTGTGTGGTGGGAGGGGGGGCGGGGGGGGGGGGGTCGGTCTCTCATGCTGTTTATCATTTGTGTTTTTTTGTCATATTGCCAAAAAAAAAGCAAGAAAAGCTTAAACGTTTTATATTGTCCAGTAATTTTCTCCGATAAATCCAGCCTAAATACTTAGCTCTTCGCGCTCTGCCAATGAATAAGTCAAATAAACAGATAAGAACACAGTGACGACATTTCTTTTTTTTTTTTTTTTTTTTTTTACATATTCCGCTGTTTCTTCTTCTTCTCTTTTTTCTTTTACTTTTCGACGTATTATTTGTTTTGTTTTTTTTACATATTCCGTTTTGCTTCTTCGTTTTCTCTTTTTTTCTTTTACTTTTTTTTTTTTACTTCTTCCTCTTTTTCTTCTTCTACTTCTTCAACGCCTTCTTCTACTTCGTCCTCTTCGCCTTCTATTTTTCTTTTTCTTCTCCTCCTCCTCCTCCTCTCCTCCTCCTCCTCTTCCTCTTCCTCCTCCTTCTTCTTCATCTTTTTCCTACTTCTCTTGGGGAGGCTTTTTATAAGGTAAATATGACCTTCGTTGCGCTGCCACTGCTCCAGCCACTAGCATGCCTCGTCTCATAAATATGTTTGAAAGGCGGCGCTAATACTAAATATGTTTTAATATATATAAATATGTTTAATATATATAATATATATAAATATGTTAATATATTAATAAATATGTTTGAAAGGCGGCGCTAATACTAAATATGTTTTAATATATATAATATGTTTAATATATATAATATATAAATATGTTTAATATATTAATAAATATGTTTGAAAGGCGGCGCTAATACTAAATATGTTTTAATATAATAAATATGTTTAATATATATAATATATATAAATATGTTAATATATTAATAAATATGTTTGAAAGGCGGCGCTAATACTAAATATGTTTTAATATATATAAATATGTTTAATATATATTTAATATATATAAATATGTTAATATATAAATAAATATGTTTGAAAGGCGGCGCTAATACTAAATATGTTTTAATATATATAAATAAATATATATGTATATAATAAATATGTTAATATAATTAATAAATATGTTTGAAAGGCTAATACTAAATATGTTTTAATATATATAAATATGTTTTAATATATAATAATATATATAAATATGTTAATATATTTAATAAATATGTTTGAAAGGCGGCGCTAATACTAAATATGTTTTTAATATATAAATAAATATGTTTAATATATATAATATATATAAATATGTTAATATATTAATAAATATGTTTGAAAGGCGGCGCTAATACTAAATATGTTTTAATATATATAATATGTTTAACGTATATATTAATAAATATGTTTGAAAGCGGCGCTAATACTAAATATGTTTTTAATATATATAAATATGTTTAATATATATTATGATATATATAAATATGTTTAATATATTAATAAATATGTTTGAAAGGCGGCGCTAATACTATATAATATATATAAATATGTTTAATATATATAATATATATAAATATGTTAATATATTAATAAATATGTTTGAAAGACGGTGCTAATACTGCAGTGCCGTTAATAACTGGACATCATTCTGCACTGATGTTCATGTCGGGTTTTTCCTTAAATATATATTTCAATTCTTTTTTTTCTTCTTTCTTCTTCTTCTTCTTTCGGTGTGTTCATGGGGAAGGAGTCTCTCTCTCTCTCTCTCTCTCTCTCTCTTCTCTCTCTCTCTCTCTCTCTCTCTCTCTCTCTCTCTCTCTCTCTCTCTCTCTCTCTCTCTCTCTCTCTCTCTTCTCTCGCGCTCTCTCTCTCTTTCTCTCTCTACCCGCTTCTCTATCTCTCGTTCTCTTCTCTTTCTCTCTCTCTCTCCTCTCTTCTCTCTCCTCTCTCTCTCTTCTCTCTCTCTCCTCTCTTCTCTCTCTCTCTCTCTCTCTCTCTCTCTCTCTCCTCTCTCTCCTTCTCCCTCCCTCTCCCGTCTCTCTCTCCTCCTCTCTCTCTCTCTCTCTCTCTCTCGTTATCTCCTCTTCCCTCCTACTCTCTCTTCTCCTCTCCTCTCCCTCATCCATCTCCCATCATCCTCGGGTCGATCTCATTTCTCCATCGTATTCATGACGTGCGTGCTTCATCGCTCTCAGTCTTGCTCGATCTCTCTCTCTCATCTCCCGCTTCTCATCGTTTTTTTCCCTCTCTTGCTCTCTGTCACCTATCTCTCCCTCTCCCCTCGTCTCTCTCATCTCTCTCTTCTCTTCATCTCTCTCACCTATCCATCTCTCCCGATCGATTCCGTAGGTGGTCGCTCGTCAGCATCCCTCCCTTCTCTTCTCTATTCTCTCTCTCTCTCTTTCTCTAATCTCTCTCTCTCTCTCTCTCTCGCTCGCCTCCCTCTCTCGTCGCTCCCTCTCTCGTATCTATCTATCTATGCTATCCTCTTCTGTGTGATTTACATAAAAAAAGACCGCTAAAATGTCAGACAGGACACCTTCTCTAAAAAATATGTATAGGAACCACTAATGGTCATTTTCTATTTAGGTGTCGTGTGCGTGTGTGTGGTGTGTGTTTCTGCAGCACTTGTCCTACCCAAGCCAAGTGAGCGATTCATAACTACAATTCCATCTGCCACGTAGTTTAATCCACAACCACGCAAAGTGTCAAACTCTAACCACACTGTGCGGCGGCAATCATCAAATTCGTCTCATATTTACCTAGGTCGATTCAAGTTGAGTATTTTGTGATGAGCGCTGATTTTGGTGGTACGTCCTTCCGTGAATTTACGAGCTTTTAGTTTTTCGTCGCGTGCCCTAAATAGTACTTGGGATTATTTTCAGTCTTGGGGGCGGAGTCAAGCGACGTACGCAGTGCCGGGCGTACGACGCCAAGTGAGTTTTGTAACCGCTTTAGAATTCGTCCACACGATGGGAGCGTACCGGAGCGTGGGCGTCACGTGGTGCTCCCTGTCAAGTTGCTTTACGCACGACACAGAGAAATAATAATGATTATGAATAGTTCCGAGTATTGCAGATGACTTGGCCACCACCTATGCATCATAACTAGATTAGATGGGTTATATCTTAATTTGTCCTAAAAAATGATAATTAAGATAAGAACAATTAAGTAAACAATAAAAAGAATTACACTGGTCATTAAAGCATAAGTACTTAACTAACATAGACCAACGTGTTCTTACCATGGTTACGAATCATTATTTGCTTAGGTTATATTCGTGATTGTGGTGCGCGCCTGACGCCAAGTGAGTGGGCATTGGATTTATAAACCAATAGGGAGTGTGCCGAAAATGGAGATTATTTCCGAGCTGACCTTCTTCCTCCGTTTTTTTCTTTCCTTGGGAGTCGAAGATATAAAAGGACACATACGTCGAAGCAAACACTAAACCATAAGCATGATAACTACGTAGTTGTTAGAAGCCACATTTTCCGGAACAAAGGGATCACGAATATAACGCGGAGGCCTAATTTCAAATCTGCATATAATGCATCAGTAAGTCGAACGCACACACGTGAGGCTTCAGTGCAGTGGCGGAATCTAGGTTGTTTAAGGCAGGAGTAGGCATTCGAGAGGCGCGCGCCGCGTCAGGGCAGGAGTAGCTGGGCGAAAGATAGTGCTTTTCTTCTTGTTTCTGTTCTCTTTATTTGCGTAAATCCTTGGAAATCCAAATATCACACCCACATTTACACATAAGTTGCCTTTTATCCATACACCACTTTCAAGCATGTAAATTTCTGTCTGTCACCCACCGGGAAGGCCCCTGGGACCCCTGACAGAGCGTGTGTATATGTCATACAAGTGCATTCGACAGACAATGTTCGTTGGGCTAGTTATGATGTACTAGGAATCAACTTGCATTCACGACACAACATAATGCACACAGTACAACAACACACCACACACAGACACACACACAAACCACAACAGCTACACGACACACCCACCACACACGTACCGACACCACATAAACACTTCATACCCACACACACAGAAGTGCTAACCGTACAACAACCACAGCACACGACAAGCAACCACAGTCGAAGACGGGTAACGCTTCACCATATATATATTATAATATATATCATATATTATATCTATATTCTTATACTTTATATCTTCTATTCCATCTTCATATATATTATATATTTAACTATATATATCTATGATTTATATATATTATTGTGTGTGTGTAGTGTGTGTGTGTGTGTGATGTGTGTGTGTGTGTGTGCTCGTGTGTTGTGTGTGTGTGTGTGCACGTGTGTGTGTGTGAGAAAAGAGCAGAGGGTCAATGTGTGAGGTGTGAGTGAGTGACAGAGAGCGTGTGTATATGAGTGAGTGTGGCATCCAGGCATAATATACATAATATATACTGACACACACAGCATACATGCTGTGTGTGTGTATAACACACAACACACACACATACATGACACACACGTCACACACGACACTCACAACACAACACACACACACACACATACACACACCACACACACACACCAACGAAGCAAATATATATTCATTTAGATACCACAACACACACATATATATATAGTATATAGTATATAATATAGTAGTAGTATATATATATTCTAGATAGATAGATAGATAGATAAGATAGATAGATAGAATGAGATATGCATACACAAGAACATAACATGTATATTCATAATACACACATAATGTATCTTATATATTCCTATATATATATATATATACTATATACTAGTGTGTGTTGTGTGTGTGTGTGTGTGTGTGTGTGTGTGTGGTGTGTGTTGTGTGTGTGTGTGGGTGTATGTGCGTGTGTGTGTGTGTGTGCACAGAATACCATGCACACATACACACCACACAAACACACAACACACACACACACACACAAGCCACACACACACACCGATTATTATATATCTTCTCTCCTTCTCTCACCTCTCCGGTCTCTCTCTCCGCGGACATTCTCTTCTCTCTCTCATCTCCGGAGATCTCTTCGTCTTCTCCCTCTCGTCCTCATCTCTCTCTAATCTCTCCCTCGTCTCTCTCTGCTCTCTCTCTCTCCATTTAGTCCTCCCTCGCTCGGCTCCCCTGTTCTTTTGTATGTTGAACATCTTTGGTATAATATTACTGCCGGCCAAGAAGCAATTAACTAACCTTGATTCGCTAACTAACTGTGAGTCATCCATAGGACATGAACAAGAATTCCACACTGTTTTTCCTTTTCTTTTTTTCCATTTTTTTTCCTCTCAATTTTCCCTTCGTGAAGGATGAAAGTAATAACCTGGAGCTCTATTCGCAGCTAGAGCGTTTACACTTCCGCAGATTTACAGTTGTTGTTCAAAATTTAATGTTGGGTTGTTACAAAGAATTCGCTCCGTCATACAAAATGTCCCCGGTTCAACTTTTTTCTTTTCTCTTCGTTCACAGATTTATCCTATTCTTTTACTTCCTGGGTATATATTCTTTATCTGTCTGTGTGTATTTATTTTTTTTATGTCTTAGTTATCTGTTCTTTGTTTCGTAGCCTGGGTGTAGGTCCTCTCTCCTCTCTCTCTCTCCATCTCTCTCTGTCATCTCTCTCGATCCCTTCATCTCCTCTCTCACGTCGTCACTTCTCTTCCATCTCTCTTTCTACTCATCTCTCTCCCTCTCATCTCTCTTTCTTTCTTGTCTCATTTCTGTCTTTTCTTCGTCGTTCTCTCTCTCTCTCTCGTGCTCTCTCTCTTCTCCCTCTCTCTCTATCC
>NW_020869128.1:1362192-1367836 GCF_003789085.1 Penaeus vannamei | reverse complement strand
CAGCTTAAAACAAGACAATAGAGAGTACGGTTTTTTACCTCCAAATCCACGTCCTCCTCCGAACCCTCCGTGTCCGCCTCCGAATCCTCCGAAACCTCCACCGAAGCCTCTGTGTCCACCTGTGGAAATGCCGGAGTTCGTTAGAATGCTTTGGCTTCCGATGCTCTTCATAGATTCCTGTTGCAGGGAAGCTTCTCTTGTGACCACTTGACAGAATCCATTTTGGCCGAGCACAACCTACTCAGCTGTTATTTTCCGGTGAAACGATAAGAAACATTACCTCCAAATCCACCTCTGAATCCTCCGCCGCTGAATCCACCGAATTTTCCTCCGCCAAATCCACCACCAAAGCCTCCACCAAATCCACCTCCGCCGAAGTGACCGGCGGCGGCGAAGGCGACCACGAGGGCCACGACCATGACGGCGAAGAGTGCGCGGACCTGAGTGGAAACCATGATATATATCTTGATTAAACGGCAAGTCTTGTCAATTCAAGAATGTAGAATTTTAATATATATATATTTTACCAAATGTTCACTATGGGTCAAAATCCAAAATACTATTATTTCCACACACGAAGAATAAAGAGAAAAAGTTGAAAAGAGATGTAAATATATCGATGATAGAGAGAGGTGGTAAAAACTACAGCTCTCGTTGACAAACCATGTTGAGTGTTGAGGCGTCGAGGGGCAACTGCCTCTCGCCGGAGGAGCGGAGGCTTTATACTCCCTCAGCCCAGGAAAACCGAGAAGGCGGCGACCTTGGGTTCCGCCGAGTCACTCCACGAGTCCCTTATCCTAACGGGGGAAATAATGAAGGGATTTTTGGGCGGAAAGATCATGAGTCACACGTGCGTATATCTGTATCATAAAGGCGGACTTAGATTTATTTATTCTACATATTGCTTTTATCTAATTCCCTGTATATATATTTGTATATATGCACACAGACATACATATATGAATAAAATACATATTACATATATATATATATGCATATGTACATTACATGTAGATATATATGAATATACATACACTCCTACACCACACAAAAACACACGCATACACACACACACACAAACATATATATGTGTGTGTGTGTGTGTGTGACTTTTAGTGATAATAACATATGGCACTCATGTCCATTTTGACGAAGAAAACTGGATTTAAGAGTAATCATAAAGGCAATTGTTGATTAATTATGTATTAAGTTTGCATAAAAAAATATTAGTAGTCTTTTCATTTTTGGATACTTGATTTTATATCTGCATGTCTATAGCTAGCCAACGCTGGCTGGTCCAAATACAACATGGACAATAAATATAAGGAAAAGATATATAAGGTCTGTACACTGTACGGAGTCATTCAGTCAAATCTATATATCTTGTGTGGGTATAGAAGGAACATAGTGATAAGTGAATCTATTAGTGCGAACAAAACACACAACATATTGTGTATATATATGTAAACAAATGAGAAAATTCAAGTTGAGTGAAAATCGCGCTGCTGGGCGCTGGCGACGGGGTCTCGGACGCGTCCAAAGGTTCCGATCGTCTGCTTGGACAGATGGCGAGCACGCCCGTCGCTCTGGATCTCGGCGTCTCTGCCACTTTCGAATACATATGTATATACATATATATATATACATACATTCATATATATATACATACATATTTATATGTAACATGTATATGTATACACATATATATATATGTATATATACACACACATATAGATGTGTATAGACATTATATATCATGCATGTATATACACACACACACATGAGTGTATGTTAAAACTTTCGCGCAGTAACGTATAAATATATCTACAATGTAAGTATATGTACACATACAATATATAATGTAAATATATGTATATATATATATATATATATATATATATATATATATATATATATATATATATATATATATATATATATATATATATATACACACACACATATATAACATATATGCATAATGATATATACATATACATATATGTATTATATATTATCTTTATAACCTGTGTGTATATGGAAATGTATATGCATATAAACATAAATATATATGTACAAATATGCCTATATGTATGAACACCATAAAATAAAAAGAAATATAGATAGATAAATAGATAGGCATACATACATATTATGTGTGTGTGCGTGTTTGTGTGCCAGTGAATATGTATGCCATATATATATATATATATATATATATATATATATATATATATATATATATATATATATATATGTGTGTGTGTGTGTGTGTGTGTGTGTGTGTGTGTGTGTGTGTGTTGTATACATATATGTAATAATATATATATATATATATATATATATATATATATATATATATATATATATATATATATATATATATATATATATATCCACACACACAACACATGCATGCATATATACAAATAAATGAATGCACAGACACTGAAAGGAACAAAAAATGTATCTAAAATAACACCAGCTAATTCCTTTTGGACTGCACTGGTTGTCATTCTGTGCTTGAATTTTCCTGCGAGGAAATTTCTTTAACTTTTAACACTTAAGGATATTTCTGCTTGTTTCCCGAAAAGTAACTGCGGTATTTTCTAAGTTGCATTTTATTTGATTTCCTTTGGAATAAATATAATGCATCTTTGAGAGAGAGAGCCAATGCGGCATATCTTAATCCTTTGTCTTCATTTGTGTTTTTTCATAAGATAAAAAGTAAACACATCTATTTTTTTATGAAAATTTATTATCGAAATACAAAATACCATTTTCTGTGGTCAAGGTGGTGGTGCGAAGTCGTGGTCTACCGTCCATATCCTGAAAATAATAAAGACTCGTTAGTAAGTTGAAAAATACAGTTACAACAGGGATTACTATCAGCTTAAAACAAGACAATAGAGAGAGTACGGTTTTTTACCTCCAAATCCACGTCCTCCTCCGAACCCTCCGTGTCCGCCTCCGAATCCTCCGAAACCTCCACCGAAGCCTCTGTGTCCACCTGTGGAAATGCCGGAGTTCGTTAGAATGCTTTGGCTTCCGATGCTCTTCATAGATTTGTGTTGCAGGGAAGCTTCTCTTGTGACCACTTGACAGAATCCATTTTGGCCGAGCACAACCTCTCAGCTGTTATTTTCCGGTGAAACGATAAGAAACATTACCTCCAAATCCACCTCTGAATCCTCCGCCGCTGAATCCACCGAATTTTCCTCCGCCAAATCCACCACCAAAGCCTCCACCAAATCCACCTCCGCCGAAGTGACCGGCGGCGGCGAAGGCGACCACGAGGGCCACGACCATGACGGCGAAGAGTGCGCGGACCTGAGTGGAAACCATGATATATATCTTGATTAAACGGCAAGTCTTGTCAATTCAAGAATGTAGAATTTTACTATATATATTTTTGCCATATGGCAAAATCCAAAATACTATTATTTCCACACACGAAGAATAAAGAGAAAAAGTTGAAAAGAGATGAAATATATCGATGATAGAGAGAGGTGGTAAAAACTACAGCTCTCGTTGACAAACCATGTTGAGTGTTGAGGCGTCGAGGGGCGACTGCCTCTCGCCGGAGGAGCGGAGGCTTTATACTCCCTCAGCCCAGGAAAACCGAGAAGGCGGCGACCTTGGGTTCCGCCGAGTCACTCCACGAGTCCCTTATCCTAACGGGGGAAATAATGAAGGGATTTTTGGGCGGAAAGATCATGAGTCACACACGTGCGTATATCTGTATCATAAAGGCGGACTTAGATTTATTTATTCTACATATTGCTTTTATCTAATTCCCTGTATATATTTATATATATATGCACACATACATATATATATAATACATATATTTATATATATATATGGATATGTACATTATATGTATATATATATACATATATATGTGCGTGTGTGTGATTTTTAGTGATAATATCATATGCAACCATTTTGACGAAAAAGCTGGTTTAAGGTAATCAAAGGCATAATTGTTGATTGACATATGTATTAAGTTTGGCATAAAAAGAAACAGTAGTAGTCTTTCATTTTTGGATGTTCGATTATTTTAAATACATATCCGTAGCTAGCTAACGCTGGGTGCTCTAAATACACATAATATGACAATAATACAAGGAAGATATATAAGGTCTGTACATTATACGGTCATTCAGCAATTCTATATATCTTGTGGGTATAGAAGGAACATAGTGATAAATAAGTCTATTAGTGCGAAACAAAGCGAACACACACATATATATGTAAACAATAGAAAAGTCAGTGAGTCGGCCCCATGAGTGAAAATCGCGCTGCTGGGCGCTGGCGACGGGGTCTCGGACGCGTCCAAAGGTTCCGATCGTCTGCTTGGACAGATGGCGAGCACGCCCGTCGCTCTGGATCTCGGCGTCTCTGCCACTTTCGCATATACGCATGTATATACATATATTATCTGGATATTTACATACATTCATATATATACATATATAATATTATGTATGTATATGTATACACATATATATGTATATACACACATATATGTGTATATATATATAAATACATGCACACACACATGAGTGTATGTAAACAGTAACGTATAATATATCTACAATGTAAGTATATGTACACATATATATAATATAAATATCACCATATATATATATATATATATATATATATATATATATATATATATATATATATATATATATATATATATATATATATATATATATATATATATAATAACATATATGCATAATCGAACCTCCATATATACATATATGTATACACACAGTATATATTATCTTTATAACCTGTGTGTATATGGAAATATATATGCATATAAACATAAATATATATGTACAAATATGCCTATATGTATGAACACCATAAAAAAAAAAATAATATATAGATAAATAGATAGGCATACATACATATTATGTGTGTGTGCGTGTTTGTGTGCCAGTGAATATGTAGACACATGCATATAATATATTATATATATATATTATATATATATACATATATGTATATGTACATATATGTATATATACATACATGTATATATGTGAGTGTGTATGTGTTTGATATATATTTATCTATATATTTATCCACACACACATACACATGCATGCATATATACAAATAAATGAATGCACAGACACTGAAAGGAACAAAAAATGTATCTAAAATAACACCAGCTAATTCCTTTTGGACTGCACTGGTTGTCATTCTGTGCTTGAATTTTCCTGCGAGGAAATTTCTTTAACTTTTAACACTTAAGGATATTTCTGCTTGTTTCCCGAAAAGTAACTGCGGTATTTTCTAAGTTGCATTTATTTGATTTCCTTTGAGAATAAATATATGTTACATCTTGAGAGAGAGAGAGCCAATGCGGCATATCTTAATCCTTTGTCTTCATTTTTGTTTTTCATAAGAAAAAGTAAACACATCTATTTTTTATGAAAACTTTATTATCGAAATACAAAATACCATTTTCTGTGGTCAAGGTGGTGGTGCGAAGTCGTGGTCTACCGTCCATATCCTAAAAATAATAAGAGACTCGTTAGTAAGTTGAAAAAACAGTTACAACAGGGATTACTATCAGCTTAAAACAAGACAATAGAGAGTACGGTTTTTTACCTCCAAA
>NW_020869128.1:1347192-1349692 GCF_003789085.1 Penaeus vannamei | reverse complement strand
CCTCACATAGTTACACGTACACGCACTCATGCACACTTACACACTCACACTCACATTCTCTCTCTCTCTCTCTCTCTCCCTCACACACACACACACACACACACACACGTGTACGTACATAAATAGTTTAAGACCGCTGAATATATAATGCTGATGGTATTATGTAGTAAGAAGCACACCAGAAAGAACTTAATTTGTTCATGTTTTCTACATGTTGATTGATTGTTTGGTCTATACTTCAATGGTTCATCTCAAATATTAGACTCCCTTTTTGGCTAGTTTTGTTTGCCTTGACCTATATCGGACCATGACGCTACCACAACATATGAGAAAATATTTGGTCATGATAAAATAGTAAAGCGAGGCGGAGGAGCCCGTAGACTGTAAATAGCTTAATTCTTTTCAAGTCTGAGATCTATAACTGAGCTAAAATGGAACACTGAAACGCGGGGGAGGAGCCCGTAGAGTTTGAATATGTTGATTATACAAGAGGTTGACATCTATAACTGAGCTAACCCCGACAGTTTCATGGTTTGTTTGAAATGTCACATGTCCGTTCTGGGTAGGAAAGGTGAGGCATTCAGCATATGCTATTTATTTTTTTTTTTTATGACGCCATTTAACTTTTTCATAGGAATTATCTATATTCTTTCTTAAAATGATTATGAAAGTCTTAACCAAAACTGACAGTTGTCCTTATCAGCCTGATCTAGATATGTTTCAAAGTGTTCTTTAGCCTGACATATCTACATATCAAACTGACGTCCACCGTGGTACAATACCTAATGATATATTAATGTGAAACTGGCACAGAAACTATTCATGTATATGTGCATTATAGTGTAGGAGGAAAATCAGGAATACGTTGAATTTACACTTTAATATAAAAAATAGGAATACACTTTTCAATATACATTCCTCCTGGAGGTGAAAGATCGTCGAAGCGCTTACTTTCCATATCGTCCTGAAAATAAAGAAATAATTATTAAGATATCCAAGTTGAGGAGTAACGTGTTCTCGGTAATATCACTGCAATAGGCAGTTTGATTTGAACTTGATATTTTACCTCCAAATCCACCTCCGAATCCTCCGTGACCGCCTCCGAATCCTCCGTGTCCCTCCGTGCCTCCGAATCCTCCGTCCGAATCCTCCGTGACCGCCTCGAATCCTCCGTGACCGCCTCCGAATCCTCCGTGATCCGAATCCTCCTCCGAAGCCTCCATGTCCACCTGTTATGCATGGAATATGAGAGTGAAGATCCGTCAGAGATTTCATCATTACATGATTTTTTAATAGGCGTTAAATAGTTTTCATTATGTTGCTAGTACAAATGTTCTAAATAAAGGACATTACCTCCAAATCCTCTGCCTCCATAGCCTCCAGATCCTCCGAATCCACCACCGCCAAATCCGCCTCCGTGTCCCGCCAAATCCGCCTCCGTGTCCACCGCCAAATCCGCCTCCGTGTCCACCGCAAATCCACCGGCGGCGGCCAAGGCGACCACGAGGGACAGGACCACGACGGTGAAGAGAACTCGAGTCTAATGGAAGCAGAGAATGCATTATCATTATTTTCTCGTCATTCTTTCCCCTTGGTATGTAGAGAGACCAACTTCTCATGCATGAACGTAGGCCTTAAGCTCTTCCATGTGTATTCTTTTTCTTCTTTCGAATCGGGTCTTTTTGATTGATTACAGAGCGCGAGTGCAGAACTTGTTAGACATACCATGTTAGTGATGGGTGCGCTGCGAGACGACTGACGCCGTGGCTGCAGCGCGGGGCTTTTATACTCCCGCGGCCAGGAAGGCTGGCAGGAGGAGCGGGAATGAGGCCGCGACCTTCGAGTTTCTCTGGAGTCTGCGTGAGGAAGCGAGGTCAAGGCGCGACTTTGGTGTTGGCTGGATGACCTAACACGAAATTTCATCGCCAACACATTCTCCTTTTAATGACTTTCACCATTTGAAATCCGAAGAAAGTTTGGCATGAGCATTAATATGGAGTATAAATTGTTATGCAGTCGGCCATTTCAGGAAAAAACACAAGGGCTGTATGGATATTACATGGGATAGGGATATATGGGGTGTAGCTATAGTATAGACAGGCGGGGAATCATTCGAAATTTGGTGCTGCAAAGGATTCAAATATTATTTCCATGTAGCGACTTGGTGTTGGCTGGATGACCTAACACAAAGTTCGACGCCATTACAGTATATTCATTATTCACCATTGCATTGACTTTTCCATTTGAAATATAAGAAAATTTGTATCAGCGTTGATATATAGGAAAAGAATTGTTATTCGGTATATTGTATATAGGGTAGGGCTATATACATATAACATATATATTTGGAAACAACATCGCCTTGTGTATGATTTGTTGTCTTCCATATCTGACTTGTCTTCTCCCGTTTTCTTATTCAATTCCGCTTAATGGTTCTCACTCTCTCGGCCACTCTTCCATCCTCTCGCGTTCCTCTGCCTCCCATTCTCCATCGCCCTGT
>NW_020869128.1:1345733-1347092 GCF_003789085.1 Penaeus vannamei | reverse complement strand
GGGTGTGGCTGTATGACGCGGCTATGAACAGAAGTGTCGGACGCCAGCTTGCGTATTTTAAGTTATTCACGCATGTGCATTGACTTTCCACAGGGGATTTGAAATAGTGAAGGGAAATTTGGTAGTCAGCGTTTGATATATTAGGGAAAGAATTTGTTATTCGGGTGATAAGCGTAGGTAGAGGGGCTATTCCAAGGATAGACATATTATGGGGAGGAAGCAGACAGCGACCGCTGTGTAGGATGGTGTGTTCATTCCATAATCTGCTTGGCTGCGCGCGTTTTCTTGATGTCAAATTCCGCTTAAGAGGGGTTCGTGCGACTCTCTCGCCAGCGCTCCGAGTCCTCGTCGGGTCCGTCGTGTTGCCTTCCCAGTCTCCGATCGGGCCTCGTGCTGCGCGTTGATCCGCCGAAAGCCTTGGAGCGCTCGGTCTGGGTGCAGGCGGGAGACGGTCGTGTGGTGTTCGGGGTCGAGCGTGCGTGCAGGGAGGGAAGCGCCTGGGTGCTTTGTGTGTATCCGGAAAGATATGAGGAAGTGCAGGTGCCGGAGGCGCTGTGGAGCGGGTGGTGGGCTGGGAAAGTTGTTGATTGCATGGTAGTCAGTACAGTAGCGGGGCCACAGAAATGCAGTAGGTGTGTTGTGGAGTTGGTAGGTATATGAGGTGACGATGAGGGCAGAGGGACACACTATTTATAATCTTGTGTTATTTGTCGGTGTAGGATGGTGAGTGGGGGCTGGATAGTAGTCGCAAAAATTCTAGTATCGCAAGTTAAGAGGATAAAGGTATGCGTCTTATGTTGGTGCAGTTATATTGCAGGCACGATGTGCATCACACATGATCAGGGACACGAGACATTATACCACACAGATAAGTTAAACGCTTCAAAATCTCACATACAGATATACAAACTCATAATTGAAAGCATTATTTCGCTTTGGAGGATTTGTTTTATACATTTTTTTTTAATTGCCAGCAACATTCAAAGAAGTACATACATGATATTTGAAGAACTATACACGCATCAAGTTCTCTGTAGATCACTTCTAATGACCTATATATGTGAACAATTCGAAAACAACAGTTTTAGAGAGCTGTCTGTGATTTCATAGTATTGCGGAGCCATTTTCCGATACCAGTCATTGCATCGTATGTTTAGAGTGTCACATGTCCGTTTTGTCTTCAGTGAGACAAAGGCTGTATTCTCGTTTTCAGAATGTGGTAATTTCCTTTACATTGCTATTTCACTTTTTCATGTGAACGATCTACATTCTTCCTTGAAATGGTCATGACAATCAATAATGACAGTTGTGTCCTCATCAATATGATCTAGATATGTTTCATAGTATTCTTTAGCCTGA
>NW_020869128.1:1325733-1328233 GCF_003789085.1 Penaeus vannamei | reverse complement strand
TATCACATATATATACTATATATATATAGATATATAGTAAGATATATATACGGGATATTCATATGAATCTAGTACGGTATTATGTATATTTATGCACGTGAGTAATACTATGACTATATATATATATATAGTGATTATATATATAGTTATATAATAACATATACTGATACATAATAATATACGACTATATGTCATCGATGTGCTACTCTATGTTTAGTCGTATAGTATGAAAATATATAATATGTGTACATCAACACACACACACGACAGAGACACACAGCAAACTCATATATATTAAACATACTAAGCCATATAGTACGGTAATAGATGCGCGTCTGGATCGATAAGTACGCACGTACATTAGCTATAGTAGTATATATTCATATATACTATATATTATATGTATATATTATATATAGGATATATACATTGATAGAATTATATACATACGAATTACATGATCGCATACATACATAGTCCGCTTGTAATGTGATATAGTATATATAGTATACACACTATATCATAGTATCAGGTATATATATGGTATATAAAGTAAATATATTATGCAGTATTACATTATATGATGTGTTGTTGTGTGTGTGTTGAGTGTGTCGGTTCTTTGTAGCTTGGTACCAGAGTAGTTGGTCATATGACTTGGCAGCATTAGTTCATGATTGGCCTGAGGTTTGTGTCTATTTATCTATCTATCTATCTACTCATTCTATATATGTTATAGTCAAGTCAATGTAATGGTATAGGATACATACTCACACAAACAACACAGACACAACACGCAGCGACACAACATATGCTATCTGATATATGAGCGCATATATCAATAGCCAATAGTGTCGAAGTATATTTATATTTGGTATATTAGCTATATATAGCTATAGTTAAGTATATATTGGCTGATAGGATAGTATATATGTACTACGTAGCAGGTATATGAGGAACTTATAGTATATATGATATGTATGTGTAGTGTGTGTATGTGTTGGGAACCATTGATGCTGTGGCTCGATGTCTCTGAAGGCAAGGGAGATTATGAGTTATTTATGGTTATTGGTGTTGTTGTTGATATAGCTATAGTATATGATAATACTATAAGATATAAGACACGTATTATATATAGATGTGATATGCGAGTATGGTATATTATATATTTATATGTTTATGTATGGTATTGGTAGATGTCGATGAGCGTGTTCGTATGTGTTAGTGTTAGTGAATATTTATGCTTCCGGTGTGTTAATTAATACTAGATACAGTGTATATAGTCCGTCGACACCTCAGGAAGGACTCGCTTTCATGGATGCACGAGTTGGGGATTCCATTGCACATATGACACAACACATCTTACGCTAGGAAGTGCGGAAGGAGATAACTGCCGTGATCGTCTCAGAGACGTAAGAAAGGCGCGACACAATGGCACTTGTGATGATCAGCTGAACGTAGTGTAAAGACCAGCTCTGGTGTGGACGTCACCCGGATCGATAATGGTTACCAGGTAAATACTATCTAACCACCGATTAAAATGTGGAAATACACTGCTGAAAAAGTACTAAACTATAATGTATGTGGCAGGGAGTCACAATCACTGTAGAACAAGTTTCAGTCTCATTCCAGCAATGACAGGACTCGTGTTGGAGATACTTCACCATATTTGTAGCATTTTGACGACTGAACTTAAGATTGTTTAAGATGAGCAGTATAGCCGAAATGAAGGCTTTCAAAAAATCTTCTTGATTGTGTAGCATTTTTACTTACAAGTTAACGATGCTGAACTCCGATGGCTTTTGAAGGAATAAAGAAAGGTCCTGGCTAATGATGCATATTGTTGATTATAGTGTATTGGAGGCTATTGATGTTGACGTAGTTGAAAAAGCGTAAGTCTGTATTGTCATTATTTATCAGTTGTGTGAGACGCGGATAGCAGGTTGATGCCTTGTTTATGCTGCTTGATCAGGAATCTTCTGGAAAAGAAGAAAAAAGGATTTATATTTACACGTGTTCATGCACACGCACTGTTCTGACGCTTCTACGCGTCGCTTGTCACGTGACTTGTGTTAGTGTATTTTTACAAGTGGAATAGTGTACATGAGACATCGTTGCGGTAGAATAAATATAAGTTATAATTTCAGACAAACGAATTTCTATTTGACTTATTTGAATTCCGTGCACAGCTTAGAAGGAAAATCAATAAACTCTTCTCACACGAGCCAGCCTCAAAGGTCCGCCACTGCGACATCCAGTGTCCGTCTCGCGCCGTGCAGCGAGATATGCCCCGACTGGCTCCAAGTCCTATAGCCGCCGCGATGCTTATCATCGCAATATCCCTACCTCTCGGATCCAGCCTCGCTCGAAGTCGCACGCGCCCGGCCTGCGACTCTCATTGCCTCTCGGATCGCGCGCGCGTCGCGGCACTTCCCACGCTGGCCTGTCCGCGAGATCCTCTCTCCTGCGTGTCGTGATCCAAGTCTCACCACCTACGCTCGCG
>NW_020869128.1:1309727-1318133 GCF_003789085.1 Penaeus vannamei | reverse complement strand
CACATATATATATATTATATTAAATATAATTATGTATATATATATAAATACGTAAAATAAATTACAGTACAATATATATAGATATCAAAGCTAATATATAAATAAGAGAAATATTATTATAATAAATAATTAAATAATAATAACAGAAATACTGCAACAAAAATATATAATATAAATGTTAGCAGTTATAAATAATAATATATGAATAGAATAAGATATAAATAATATAATAATAATAATATAAAAACATATAAGAATATAAATAATAATAAATATAAAATAAAAAATATAAAAAAATATATACAATCCATATAATACTAGAATTAAAATATATAAATATATAAATCAATTAATACATATTACACGTGCATACATAGATTAATAAGGACTAACAAACACATATCGATACCATTCAGTGTATAAAATACATTAATATATAATATAATATTATTATATAATAATTAATACTACAAAAAATATAAGTAATATAACATAATTAATATATAGCTAATCTATATAATATATATATATAACATTAAACTATATATATTTATACTGATGTAGTGTGGTGATGTGTGGTCGTGTGTAGTGTGTGTGTGTAGTGTAGTGTATGTGATATCCTAAAATCTGTAGGTTCAAAGTCGCGATTTACGACTGACAACACATTTCAACAATATAGTTGACTGGTGCAGACACATCGCTTTATTGGTATCATTGTTTCAAGAGATAATTAGAATATGTGATAAGATAACTACTGCATACGGAATAGCAGACATAACTCGCGGAGCGCACAGTTTTCTAGCACCTCTTGACACCGCACAGGTCAAACGCTCTGATGTGATACATAGAGAAAGAGAAGACGAGTCAGGTGTCGCGCAGCAACTTTGTTCGGACGTTCCATATCATAGAGCGAATCAAAGACAGAGAAGTCGTGTCTAAAGACTCTTGGAAGCAATCTTGCGAAACAATAAGGATTGTTGCTACAGAGATATGAAAGACTATTAGGCAAAATACTATATAGTTAGCGAGAAAGAATGCTCAAACGAGATTATGCATGGTCAGGCGTATGAAATCATGTAGATCTGTAAGTAGTTTCACAACAGTTGCAAAAAAGCGCATTTTTTGGATTTGCTGAGCAAGCATTTTTTCAGATACGGAAGTTAGTTTGAGCAAAGAGAAACATAGTATCTGTGCTCTGGACTAGGCTATGATTTTAAATGAATAATTTTAGCAATATATTAAAGACTCACTCACATGTTTTTATATATTCAATTTGAAACGCAGATTTAATGTAACACCCAAATTAAATACAAAAATACTATATTTGATCGTTCTTAAAACGTTTTATTAGTATATATACACAAACTAAATAATGATTTGAATCTAATGGTCTAAAACTACTACTTATTTGTTTCTAAAATGTACAGTTTAAAAAGCTATTTATTACGGAATTTTTTTTCTAAAGCTTGAAGTTGTTGTGATGATTATAACATATATTTTAAATAACACAGAAATTATAAAGTGTTTTAGTGCACTATCAGTTTTATTGTTCTTCTAATAACAATTTCGTAACTTTTTATACTATTCTCTTCTAGCTTAAAATATACGACACAACTAATCATCTATGTTGCATCGTGTAACACATTCTATAATGTACGAATAATAATAAATAAGAGTGAGGATTAATAGTTGAACTTCGATTTTGATATCATTTGCGTACGGCATTGCATTACTGTGCGGCTGGATGCATCCGGAACATGTGTGTCTGTGTGTGTGGGTTTACATACCGGTTGGGGTTATGATCTGGACGTTTTTGGGTTAACTTAAATATAATTAATACTAGTCTATTTGCCAAATTCCAACTTCCGGCAAGGTGGTTATGCATCTGAGCAGCAACAGCCAGTGATGGTTTTTTTTTTGTCAAGTAAGCCTTTAACTTTAATACAAACTTCACTTCAGGGCGAGAATTTTGGTTCTGCAGAATCTCCTACGTTGATTATATTTCTTGTACATCAAGTTTGTTTGTCAGTGATATACATTATATATAATACATAAATATATATTTTCTGTGGTATTATTATTATTATTATTATTATTATTATTATTATTATTATATTATCAATTATTTTACCCACAAGGAATCCAAAGAAAGACAAACGACGACTTCCACAGGGAGTCACCTGGGGTGTGGGACGAAAAGTTTCCTCACGTGACAAGGGCCTCTTCCTCTCTGCTTCGGCTGGCGATCTTTCGGGCTTCCGGGTGAGAGAAAGCTGACTCAGATATAGAGTTCCGGATGGCATGGAGGGGTCAAGAAGCTTTGATAGGTCAGGTCAAGAAGTATTAGGAGGGAGGCGTTTGGCTCTTCATGTTGTTGGCACCGTCGAGGTGCTGCCTCCATGTTGGCAAAGCCTTCAAGGCAAAGCCAGGGAGCTTGCTTGCTCATGTTGGCCAAGCTTGCCCTCGCAGATTTCATATAAGCCACGGCGACAAAGTAAGCAGTGGACTCCTTTGCTCAATTTGGTAAGTACATTTTCAGCCTATAATCCAGAGACTTGGACTGCCTTTCTCTTAGATCTTGTACATGCATGTAGACACGCACGCACACTCTATATATATATATTAGTCTTTTTTGTTACATACCTAACTATATTTCATACTATTTATATATAATATATATATATATATCTATATATATATATCTACCCTGCAATATCAACTATAATAAAGATCAACTCCAAAATAGATTTGCATTATTTCTCACTTGGCAGGTAAGGCATTCTCTTCTGAAGTTAACGAATATATATAATCTTCGGTAGAGAGACTGTATCAATTACGAGATGGATTTATTTCTATTTCGATTAAACCCACCTATGACTATCTCTTCGTCCTGTACTTACCTCTCTCTGTGTGCATGTGTGTGCGCGATAGGTAAGGAAAAATTAAAAACAAATTGCTTGTAGAATCACCGCGCTAATCTTTTAATACACAAAAATAGATCGACTTCGTCGAGGAGTCACCGAACACCTCAATTTCGCTTCCTCTTCCATATCTCTGAACAGAAGAAGAAGAGACAAATAGAAGCAGATTTAATAAACTTCATTCGATAGTTCTCTTCCTCTTTTTCTTTTCACCTCTAATTATTAGACAGCACGGAGAGAAAGCAGAAGGGAGAGAAGAGAGAGAGAGAGAGAGCTAAGAGAGACGAGAGAGAAGAGAGAGAGAGAGAGAGAGGAGGAAGAGTAGAGAGAAGAGAGAGAGAGAGACGAGAAAGGAAGAGAGAGAGCAGAGACAAGCAGAGAGAGAGAGAGAGAGGGGAGAGGAGAGAGGAGAGAAAGAGATAGGATATAGACGAAGAGAGAGGACGAGAGCAAACAACAGCATTGGTTGACAGAGGAAAAGGAAGAGACAGGAGAGACTCTTTATATTGCTGATCAAGCCAACAATACGAAGCAATAAATCAAAAAGCCGCCTCACACGACACTGAAGAAAAGACGCACCTCAAGAAGACATCAGCGTGAGAGGACTCCTGATGAACACAGGAAGCTTTATGGGGTTATTGTACATCCTCAAAGCAGGAAAGCCACAAGACAGCACGCACTCTACTTAGCCCAAACTATCACAAAGACCCACATAACGACCACACTATTACCCACCAAACTTATTCATTCGGAACATCTCTGGAATTTATATTAACCGCTTTAAGAACACGGTGACTTCAAACAAGGGTCTGTCAGCACTAAAGGAATACGAGGAATAGACCCATCCGAAAGAACGAGAGTATCTTAGAAAGCCAGATATGAAAGGAAAAATCTCGATAATCGTATAATTAAATAAATCTTAGTGACCAAAAGTAAATAAATGAGAGCACTGTAAATAAAGGAGGACCATAACACTTAATTAGTATCCTTTAACTTGAAGTTCTCATGATAAAATCCCTCATACTTTGTCACGATTTATAATTTGCAATTTATTGATGAAATATTTTTCTATAAATCATACAAATAGGATAATAGCATATTTATATTTAAACTATTACATATTTTGCATTCAATAAGAACGATATTATTCTATAAATTAATTTAATTCATCATAATTTGTTTAATCTTGCCTTTTGCTGAGTGTATTCTATTGGGTAATCGTCTGCGATTCAATTATTTGATCACTTATTACGCCTTAATTCCCCTTTTTGCTTATTAGTCCTTATGAATTGACAGAAATTCTTTGATTTTTGATTTATTTGTTTTTTAAAACGATTTTGTGGAGTTTTTCTTATTAGTCTCCCTATTCTCCCTTTACTTCTGAAATTCTCTACATTGCTTTGCATGTCATCCCTGTGTCCGGGATCTCCTCTCTTTCAATTATTCTCTCTCTATCAACTCACCGTTGCCTAGATGTTTCTCTCCTATCCGGATATAATCACCTTTCGTGTCCATTGCGCTAACATCACCTCCTCCGAATCTCTGCCTGCCCGTATGCTTTTCCGGATGCTCGAATTCCGCTCGTCCGCATCCTTCTCCTCCGTGTCTCCGCCAAAGCCCACGCCTCCGATCCTTGCCGCGCCAATCTCCTTCCGTGTCTCTCCGCCCAAAGCACCGCCTTCCTCCGAATCCTCTGCGCGTGGCCTCTTCGGAGCCTCCAAAAATCCCTCCTCCTGTCCTCCGCCAGCCAGTTTGGCCCTAGGTTTCCCACGAAGGACACGATCGCGACGGTGAGTGGAGAAGTATTTCGTCTTCTTGTCTGATTCTTACATTGCCATAATGGCAACATGTACTTTTTAAATAATATAACTTTAGGCCTGAAGCTTACAATCCCTTCTCTTCCCTCCACCTCTTCCCCCCTCTCTCTTCCTCACTTCTATCTCACTATCCGGAATGAGGTAAGCTTGCGCCCTGTGCAACTTTAACTCATCTCTACGATTATGGATCGAGTAAACTTTCTATTAGTTATCCTCTCACCGAATCACTTGCCAACGTAAGTCGACTTCTAAATCAGACTCCCAAAAGAAGCATTGCAGACTAAGCAGTATCCTCACAATTTGATATATCGAGAGAAAGAGGAAGATTTTATTCTGGAAATCTTATGATGAACGCAGAACATCGAGTAAACCCTCTTCTCAGTTTATCCCACATCAATTGCAAGTTCGCCAACCATATAAGAAGTTACATACTTGGAGAAAAGCTTTGCCGAAGAACGTAACATGTGATGCTTGTTCACTAATTGGCATAGTCGGTACATTTCGAGTACACCTGACGAGGTGGCGGGCAGAGCGGAGTTTTATAACTGCCGCAGTGAGGCAAAAGAATTTACTTTAATGAATGAAGATTGAAATTAACAGTTCTAAAGACATGATCATATATATTCTTTGGGAATTCCATCGACCTTATTGTGTAGAGCTAGTGTGTTTAGGTGGTTACGGACTAATGTAAGGATTGTATTTAAGTAATCCGGGTTCGTTGCGATCTGCAAGAAGGGTTAAAGTTGTAGATGCAAATGTAAGCATGTGTATAGATTAAAGTTGGTTTAGTCTCTGTTGATGTAGCGAGTGATACTAGCGAATAGATAGATGATTATAACTTAGAGATGAGTGATAAGGATTAATGCAGGTCGTATTAAATGTGTTTTGAGAGCGTAGTCAAAATTGTAAAGATAAAGTAGTTATAATCTAGTAAGGAGTATGTTATTGAAAATAGGACAGTTTCGTATTAAAGTATATCTATTTATTTTTGTGTGCAGTGTCGTATGCTGTAAAGAAAAAATGCCTATATAACTGTAGAAATACGAAAATTAAGTTAGATTTATGTTAAAGAATTTTTTGTGTGAACTATGGGAGGTCGTCGTATATAACGACTAATTTGCTTCTTTTCTTAATGATGTAAAAAAAAATCATCTTATCTTAATTTCTTTTTAAAATCTATATTTTTGTTAATTATTTTTTATAATATTGTGTTTTTCTATGACGGCAGGGTGTGTGATTTTTCAAAGTGTCGTGAACTGTAGTCGTGGATTTGTACTGAAGATCAACACTCATTGCAATAAGTACTATTTATGAACATTTAATTAAAAAGCTCGAACAAAGAGTTATAGTGTTTATTTAGTATTGAGATGTGCCACGATGCTGCGTTTTTTAATTTTAAAAGTGGACGGTGTTAAAACGATTTTGCTCCAAGTGACAAAAGATGCAGAATTATTTAAAAAACGAAGCATCTTGTCTTTGTGCGTGTTAGC
Source organism: Penaeus vannamei (assembly GCF_003789085.1). Taxonomy (NCBI): domain Eukaryota; kingdom Metazoa; phylum Arthropoda; class Malacostraca; order Decapoda; family Penaeidae; genus Penaeus; species Penaeus vannamei. The sequence continues at coordinate 1,311,905 of NW_020869128.1, read as the reverse complement.
ATATTATGTGTTTTTGCACCAAGTGCCTTTTTATGAAAGTTTTTGGGTGTATAAGTTAGTAGATTTTAAACTTAAATTATGATTTACGTATGAAAATTCGAAAGAGTTTCCAATTCAAATATGTAACAAAGGAAAATTAACGTATATCCATTTAAACGTATATATTTTGAAATTGAGATCATAAGCTATAAATCTTTCAGAAAAAACTTATTAACTTCATTCCGTTGATAGGAGGACTTTGCTTTACGATATACTATAACGTTCGTGAAGTTATTGGCCAAAGCAAGATGCGAATTCTTTAACCATTATTAGGTTGTCTCCCCAGTGGACACAGAACTATGGTATTATATGTTAAGGATATGTTACAGTTTTTCTTATTTTTGTGAAGGTGTACTTGAATTTCCCTATTTTGTTGATTTTCTAAGTATATATCGTGTGTCAATTTCAATATGCTCCATTTTACCAAGATTAGAGCTGCAGTTTATCCGGATCATTGGTTTGCTCTTTTTTCCAAGTTTGGTGCAAGTTATTTCCGGGCAGTTCTGCTCGTCCGCAATGTTGGCGGCAGTTTAATTCCGGGCAAGTTCTTGCCTCCTCCCAAGTTGGCGCAGTTTATTTCGGGCAAGTTTCTGCTCAATCCTATGGCTTGGTGCAGTTTATTTCGGGCAAGTTCTGCTCATCGTCAAGTTGTGCGCAGTTTATTCATTTAACTTCGGGCAAGTTCTCTGAACTCATGAGTTCTTTTTTATCTATTTCATAGGTTGGTTGTTGTATTTGTTCCGGGCATGATTCTGCTCATATGCCCAAGTATTTGTCCCATTTAGTTAGTTGTATTTTTGCAGGGAAAGTTTCTGTCTCATTTTCCAAGTTGGTTGCAGTTATATTCCGGGCAAGTTTCTGGCTCCTTCAAGTTGGCTCAGTTTAATTTCTCGTGCAAGTTCTGCTCCATCCAATTGGTCAGTTTTTATTCGGCGGCAGTTCTGCCTCGTCCAAGTTGGTGCAGTTTTTTCCGGGCAAGTTCTGCTCATCTCGAGTTGGGCAGTTTATTCGCGGGCAAGTTCTGCTCATCTCGAGTTGGTGGCAGTTTTATTCAGGGCAAGTTTGTCTCCAAGTTGGGCTCTAGTTTTATTCGGGAAGTTTGCTCTCCCAAGTTTGGGTGCAGTTTAATTCCGGGCAAGTTTGTTCATCCAAGTTGGTGCAGTTTAATTCCAGGCATACCAAGTTCTGCTTCCTCCTCGTTGGTCGCAGTTTATTCGGGCAAGTTCTGCTCTCCAAGTTGGTGCAGTTTATTCGGGCAAGTTCTGAACTCGGCCCCAAGTTGGTTGCAGTTTATTCCGGGCAAGTTCTGCTTCCTTCCGCGTTGGCGCAGTTTATTCCGGGCAAGTTTGTGCCTCATCCAAGTTGGTGCAGTTTATTCGGGAAGTTTGCGTTGGTTGGCAGTTTATTCCGGCAAGTTCTGCTCATCCAAGTTGGGCAGTGGGGAAGTTCTGCTCAAGTTGGGTTTATTCCGGGCAAGTTCTGCTCCTCCCAAGTTGGTGCAGTTTATTCCGGGCAAGTTCTGCTCCTCCCAAGTTGGTGCAGTTTATTCCGGGCAAGTTCTGCTCCTCCCAAGTTGGTGCAGTTTATTCCAAGTTCTGCTCCTGGTTGGTGCAGTTATTCCGGGCAAGTTCTGCTCCTCCTCGTTGGTGCAGTTTATTCCGGGCAAGTTCTGCTCATCCAAAGTTGGCGCCGTTTATTCGGGCAAGTTCTGCTTCCCAAGTTGGTTGCAGTTTATTCCGGGGAAGTTCTGCTCATCCGGGTTGGTGCAGTTTATTCCGGGCAAGTTCTGCTCATCCCAAGTTGGTGCAGTTTATTCCGGGCAAGTTCTGCTCATCTCAAGTTGGTGCAGTTTATTCCGGGCAAAGTGCCTCATCGTCCTATGGCTCTTCCCTCCTTTGGCGACCGCGTGACCCATACGTGAGTCGCCTTGCCAAGAGTCTGACCAGAAAACACCATTGGCTGACCATTTTGGACGGTAGAATATAACTATCTAATATATAATTATATTAATTCATAATTATCTAATAATATATCTAATATAATATATCTAATATATTTATCTAATATAATATATCTAATATATCTATCTAATATAATATATCTAATATGTAGAGAATATGTTTTATACAGATAAGTATA
>NW_020869128.1:1299727-1304727 GCF_003789085.1 Penaeus vannamei | reverse complement strand
GTGACCCTTACGACAGCGGATTCAACAGTGACCGATGTGTTGATACTAAAAGGTAAAACGAATTATATTGGTTGTATATGTACGCTGCCATTCTTCCAGTAAAATGCCGGAAATCACCACTTTTATTTCTTTTACCGGTTTTACCTTATTTATCTTTAAGTTTCTTTACAGTAGATGAAATTGTAGTAAAGGAGAAAGAATATATAATGAGAAAGAGTATGAAATTGCCCAAACAATGTAACACTTGTCCAAAACAGTGACTTAAAGTGAGAGCTGATGATTGTGCTTTTATTATTGTTTTTTTTTCTTTTTTTTATGTGCAAAGTAATTTTATGAAAACCCACATGGCCGCACAGAAGTATACACGTAGTTACGTTCATGCTTGCTCACGCTCACCCGAAAAAGCCGTCACATAATTACACTTACACTCACACGTACACGCACTCATGCACACACGCACTTACACATTCACTTACATTCTCTCTCTCTCTCTCTTTTCTCTCCCTCACACACACACACACACACACACATGTACGTACATAAATAGTTTAAGACCGCTGAATATATAATGCTGATGGTATTATGTAGTAAGAAGCACACCAGAAAGAACTTAATTTGTTCATGTTTTCTACATGTTGATTGATTGTTTGGTCTATATTTCAATGGTTCAACTCAAACATTAGATTCCCTTTTTGGCTAGTTTTATTTTCCTTGACCTATATCGGACCACGACGCTACCACAACAAATGAGAAAATATTTGGTCATGATAGAACAGTAAAACGAGGAGGAGGAACCCGTGGACTGTAAATAGCTTAATTCTTTTCAAGTCTGAGATCTATAACTGAGCTAAAATGGAACACTGAAACGCGGGGGAGGAGCCCGTAGAGTTTGAATATGTTGATTATACAAGAGGTTGACATCTATAACTGAGCTAACCGGAATTTCATGGTTTGTTTGAAATGTCACATGTCCGTTTTGTCTCCAGTGAAAAAAGGATGTATTCTTGGTAGGAAATGTCAGGTATTCAGCATATGCTATTTTTTTTTTTTTATGACGCCATTTAACTTTTTCATAGGAATTATCTATATTCTTTCTTAAAATGATTATGAAAGTCTTAACCAATACTGACAGTTGTCCTTATCAGCCTGATCTAGATATGTTTCATAGTGTTCTTTAGCCTGACATATATACATATCAAACTGACGTCAACCGTGGTACAATACCTAATGATATATTAGTTTGAAACTGCACAGAAACTGTTCATATATATGTGCATTATAGTTGGAGGAAAATCAGGAATACGTTGAATTTACACTTTAATATAAAAAATAGGAATACACTTTTCAATATACATTCCTCCTGGAGGTGAAAGATCGTCGAAGCGCTTACTTTCCATATCGTCCTGAAAATAAAGAAATAATTATTAAGATATCCAAGTTGAGGAGTAACGTGTTCTCGGTAATATCACTGCAATAGGCAGTTTGATTTGAACTTGATATTTTACCTCCAAATCCACCTCCGAATCCTCCGTGACCGCCTCCGAATCCTCCTCCGAAGCCTCCATGTCCACCTGTTATTGCATGGAATATGAGAGTGAAGATCCGTCAGAGATTTCATCATTTCATGATTTTTTTAATAGGCGTTAATTGATGTTCATTATGTTCGTAGTACAAATATTCTGCACAAAGGACATTACCTCCAAATCCTCTGCCTCCATAGCCTCCAGATCCTCCGAATCCACCACCGCCAAATCCACCTCCGTGTCCTCCGCCTCCGTCCGCCAAATCCGTGTCCGCCGCCAAATCCCTCCGTGTCCACCGCCAAATCCGCCTCCGTGTCCGCCGCCAAATCCACCGGCGGCGGCCAAGGCGACCACGAGGGACAGGACCACGACGGTGAAGAGAACTCGAGTCTAATGGAAGCAGAGAATGCATTATCATTATTTTCTCGTAATTCTTTCCCCTTGGTATGTAGAGAGACCAACTTCTCATGCATGAACGTAGGCCTTAAGCTATTCCATGTGTATTCTTTTCTTCTTTCGAATCGGGTCTTTCAATTGATTTACAGAGCGCGAGTGCAGAACTTGTTAGACATACCATTTAGTGATGGGTGCGCTGCGAGACGACTGACGCCGTGGCTGCAGCGCGGGGCTTTTATACTCCCGCCGGCCAGGAAGGCTGGCAGGAGGAGCGGGAATGAGGCCGCGACCTTCGAGTTTCTCTGGAGTCTGCGTGAGGAAGCGAGGTCAAGGCGCGACTTGGTGTTGGCTGGATGACCTAACACGAAATTCATCGCCAACACATTCGCCCTTATAATGACTTTCACCGTTTGAAATCCGAAGAAAGTTTTGCATGAGCATTAATATGGAAGATAAATTGTTATGCAGTCGGCCATTTAAGGAAAAAACATTTTTATTTAGTACTAGACGTAATGGTTATTTATGTTGAACGCAAGACTCAATTGCAGCTGCCCTTTCAAGTGCAGGCGCCCAGTGATCTGTAACTGGTAAGGAATTGCCCTGTTTGTTTACAGGAATGTCCTCGAAAGCTAAGGAGTGGGAGGCAGAAGTTAGGTTCTGTCCTCCTTCATTTTAGTGTGTTTGGCAGTCGCTCCCCTCCCCCCACACACCTTTTCCTACGCCTGAAATATTGGGAAAAACATCGCCTTGTGTGGGATTTGTTGTCTTCCATATATGACTTGTCTTCTCCTGTTTTCTATTTCAAATCCGCTTAATGGTTCTCACTCTCCCGGCCACTCTTCCATCCTCTCGCGTTCCTCTGCCTCCCATCTCCATCGCCCTCGTCTCCTTATTCTGCGTTCGGAACTGCTCGTCTTGCTCGTCCAGACACTTGTCCAGGACCAGCAGGACAAGTGGGCCGCGTTCGGAACCTCCAAGACCTTTTCAGCCCAGAATGCAACCGACTCGAATGTAAACATTATCTTTTATCATACCGGTGTCTTTATTTTACACGCTGCATAGGTTTTGTAACTCCTTTGATGCATATTTAACTTACCTGCAACTGACAAACACAAAAATATCTTTTGATAACACCAATTAAGGGTAATAAAATTACCCACCAATATCTTGTGGTTACCTGCAACTGTCAATGTTTACATACAAAACCTATTGTGACGTCATCTCGTCCTGCTCGGCCACCTTCGCAGGAGGGCGAGTTGGACGAGCTAGACTACTTGTCCGGGACGAGATAGTGGAGGTTCCGAACGGTCAAAACATCTCGTCCAACTGGTCTGGACGAGATAGACGAGCAGTTCCGAACGCACCATTATTCCCAAAGCCCTTACGCTCGCTCTCTGTGCACGAACGTCTATTTCATGTTAATCTGCCGCTCAGATAACCCTCTGGTGCTTTTATTATCCGGAAGATAAGAAGTGCATCCGTATCTTGGACGTTTGGGCTAAATTTTATCATATAAAGATAAACACCAAATTATTAATTGAGCACGTAATAAGAGAGATAAAGAAGAGTAGCTATTTATTCATGCATATATATAAATAAATAAATATATGTATCTACTTATTTATTTATCTATATATACACATGCAGAAACATACATGCATACACATACACACACACACACACACCACACATATATATATATATATATATATATATATATTATATATATATATATATATATATATATATATTATATATATATATATATATATATATTACAGATAGATAGATATATATATATTTGTGTGTGTGTGTGAATATATATAATATAGGTACATACCTCTCTCTCTCCGTCTGTCTGTTTCTCTCTGTCACATACACATACATACGTATGGATGTGTATATATATACATATATATATAATATATATATATATTTATATATTCATATGTGTATATGTGTGTGTAAATATGTATACATATATGTATATATGTATATATATATATATATATATAATATATATATATATATATATATATATATATATATATATATATATATATATGTATATATATATATATATATATATATATATATATATATATATATATATATATAATATATATATATATATATATATATATATATATATATATATATATATATATATATATATATATATATAATATATGCATATATATACATACCACATATATACATATGTATACATATATATATATATATATATATATATATATATATTATATATATATATATATATATATATATAGAGATCGATCTGTGATTCCATAGTATTGCGAGCCATTTTCCGATACCAGTCATTGCATCGTATGTTTAGAGTGTCACATGTCCGTTTTGTCTTCAGTGAGACAAAGGCTGTATTCTGGTATTCAAAATGTGGTAATTTCCTTTACATTGCTATTTCACTTTTTCATGTGAACGATCTACATTCTTCCTTGAAATGGTCATGACAATCAATAATGACAGTTGTGCTCTCATCAATATGATCTAGATATGTTTCATAGTATTCTTTAGCCTGACATATCTACATATCAAACTGACGTCCACCGTGGCACAATACCTGATGATATATTAAGAAACTGGCACAGAAACTATTCATGTATATGTGCATTAGTGTAGGAGAAAATCAGGAATACGTTGAATTTACACTTTAATTAAAAAAATAGGAATACACTTTTCAATATACATTCCTCCTGGAGGGTGAAAGATCGTCGAAGCGCTTACTTTCCATATCGTCCTGAAAATAAAGAAATAAATATTAAGATATCCAAGTTGAGGAGTAACGTGTTCTCGGTAATATCACTGCAATAGGCAGCTTGATTTGAACTTGATATTTTACCTCCAAATCCACCTCCGAATCCTCCGTGACCGCCTCCGAATCCTCCGTGACCGCCTCCGAATCCTCCGTGACCGCCTCCGAATCCTCCGTGACCGCCTCCGAATCCTCCTCCGAAGCCTCCATGTCCACCTGTTATTGCATGGAATATGAGAGTGAAGATCCGTCAGAGATTTCATCATTTTTTGATTTTTTATAGGCGT
>NW_020869128.1:1287227-1292227 GCF_003789085.1 Penaeus vannamei | reverse complement strand
TTCATCATTTCATGATTTTTTAATAGGCGTTAATTGATGTTCGTAGTACAAATATTCTGCACAAAGGACATTACCTCCAAATCCTCTGCCTCCATAGCCTCCAGATCCTCCGAATCCACCACCGCCAAATCCGCCTCCGTGTCCACCGCCAAATCCGCCTCCGTGTCCACCGCCAAATCCGCCTCCGTGTCCACCGCCAAATCCACCGGCGGCGGCCAAGGCGACCACGAGGGACAGGACCACGACGGTGAAGAGAACTCGAGTCTAATGGAAGCAGAGAATGCATTATCATTATTTTCTCGTAATTCTTTCCCCTTGGTATGTAGAGAGACCAACTTCTCATGCATGAACGTAGGCCTTAAGCTCTTCCATGTGTATTCTTTTTCTTCTTTCGAATCGGGTCTTTCAATTGATTTACAGAGCGCGAGTGCAGAACTTGTTAGACATACCATGTTAGTGATGGGTGCGCTGCGAGACGACTGACGCCGTGGCTGCAGCGCGGGGCTTTTATACTCCCGCCGGCCAGGAAGGCTGGCAGGAGGAGCGGGAATGAGGCCGCGACCTTCGAGTTTCTCTGGAGTCTGCGTGAGGAAGCGAGGTCAAGGCGCGACTTGGTGTTGGCTGGATGACCTAACACGAAATTCATCGCCAACACATTCATCCTTATAATGACTTTCACCATGTGAAATCCGAAGAAAGTTTTGCATGAGCATTAATATGGAGGATAAATTGTTATGCAGTCGGCCATTTCAGGAAAAAAACACAAGGGCTGTATGGATATTACATGGGATAGGGATGTATGGGTGTAGCTATAGTATAGACAGACGGGAATCATTCGAAATTTGGTGCTGCAAAAATATTAATTTTCCATGTAGCGACTTGGTGTTGGCTGGATGACCTAACACAAAGTTCGACGCCATTACCGTACTTTCATTATTCACCATTGCAGTGACTTTTCCCATAAAAAAGTATCAGCACTGATTTGTAAGAAAAAGAAGAAGAAAAATGCATTACAGATATAATATTCGATAAACAGACAGGTTGATCAAGCGAGATTTTGTTCTACAAAGCACTTCGTCAAATATCAATTTTCCATGTAGCTTCATATGTCCACTAAAAATGGTTACTACAATAAAGTTTTAATGAGATTAAGGAATTCTGAAGATGTTGCGCTGATTATCAAAGGAATATATATAGGCGTAGAAAGGTATTTTGAGGGGGGGGGGGGGCAAAACAAGTCCCCCAAAATAGCTGGGGGTCCTGGAGGCTTTAGCCCCTGGTCGGGTCCAGGGTTACCGGCCTGGTGGGAGACCGGGGCAAAGCCCTCGGAAGCTCCTGGATTTTAGCAGTTTTCAAGAGATAAGTTTAATAATTTCTGCACTAAAATGTCAGACATTTTTATTTAGATAGTACTAGACGTAATGGTTATTTCACGTTGAACGCAAGACTCAGTTGCAGCTGCCCTTTCAGGTGCAGGGGGTCAGTGGTCTCAGCAGGGTAAGGAATTGCACTGTTTGTTTACAGGGAATGTCCTCGAAAGCTGAGGAAGGGGGGGGGGCAGAAGTTGGGTCCCGCCCCTTCATTTAGAGTGTTGGGCAGTCGCCCCCCCCCCCCCGCCCCTTTTCCTACGCCTGAAATATTGGAAAACAACATCGCCTTGTGTAGGATTCGTTGTCTTCCATATCTGACTTGTCTTCTCCCGTTTTCTTATTCAAATCCGCTTAATGGTTCTCACTCTCTCGGCCACTCTTCCATCCTCTCGCGTTCCTCTGCCTCCCATCTCCATCGCCCTCGTCTCCTTATTCCCAAAGCCCTTACGCTCGCTCTCTGTGCACGAACGTCTGTTTCATGTTAATCTGCCGCTCAGATAACCCTCTGGTGCTTTTCTTATCCGGAAGATAAGAAGTTCTTCCGTATCTTGGGCGTTTGGGCTAGATTTTATTCATATATATACATACACACAAAAAATGTCAGTAAGTTGTGTGATTAATATGTATATAGTACATATACAGAGCACACACATATTATCTTGTTTATTTGTCCGTTAATTCATCTGGATATTTCCAAATCTAGCATCAAATTGATATATAATCAATGACATAATACTGCACACGATGCACACACATACACAGACACATAACATTATACCACACAGATGAGTGAAAACTCTTCAAAATCTCACATACAGATATACAAACTCATAATTAAAAGCATTATTTCGCTTTGGAGGATTTGTTTTATACATTTTTTTTTATTACCAGCAACATTCAAAGAGGTGCATACATGATGTTTGAAGAACTATACATGCATCAAGTTCTCTGTAGATAACATCTAATGACCTACATATGTGAACAATTCGAAAACAAGTTTTAGAGAGCTGTCTGTGATTTCATAGTATTGCGGAGCCATTTTCCGATACCAGTCATTGCATCGTATGTTTAGAGTGTCACATGTCCGTTTTGTCTTCAGTGAGACAAAGGCTGTATTCTGGGTAGGAAAGGTCAGGTATTCAGAATGTGCTAATTTCCTTTACATTGCTATTTAACTTCTTTTTTTCTTTTTCTTCTCAATGACGATCTACATTCTTCCTTGAAATGGTCATGGCAATCAATAAGAGTTGTGTGTTCAGTAATATAATCTGGATATATTTTATAGTATTCTTCAGCCTGACATATCTACATATGAAACTGACGTCCACCGTGGTACAATACCTGATGATATATTAATGTAAAACTGGCACAGAAACTATTCATGTATATGTGCATTATAGTGTAGGAGGAAAATCAGGAATACGTTGAATTTACACTTTAATAAAAAAAATAGGAATACACTTTTCAATATACATTCCTCCTGGAGGTGAAAGATCGTCGAAGCGCTTACTTTCCATATCGTCCTGAAAATAAAGAAATAAATATTAAGATATCCAAGTTGAGGAGTAACGTGTTCTCGGTAATATCACTGCAATAGGTAGTTTGATTTGAACTTGATATTTTACCTCCAAATCCACCTCCGAATCCTCCGTGACCGCCTCCGAATCCTCCGTGACCGCCTCCGAATCCTCCGTGACCGCCTCCGAATCCTCCTCCGAAGCCTCCATGTCCACCTGTTATTGCATGGAATATGAGAGTGAAGATCCGTCAGAGATTTCATCATTTCATGATTTTTTTAATAGGCGTTAATTGATGTTCATTATGTTCGTAGTACAAATATTCTGCACAAAGGACATTACCTCCAAATCCTCTGCCTCCATAGCCTCCAGATCCTCCGAATCCACCACCGCCAAATCCGCCTCCGTGTCCTCCGCCTCCGTGTCCACCGCCAAATCCGCCAAAAAAAATCCGCCTCCGTGTCCGCCGCCAAATCCACCGGCGGCGGCCAAGGCGACCACGAGGGACAGGACCACGACGGTGAAGAGAACTCGAGTCTAATGGAAGCAGAGAATGCATTATCATTATTTTCTCGTAATTCTTTCCCCTTGGTATGTAGAGAGACCAACTTCTCATGCATGAACGTAGGCCTTAAGCTCTTCCATGTGTATTCTTTTTCTTCTTTCGAATCGGGTCTTTCAATTGATTTACAGAGCGCGAGTGCAGAACTTGTTAGACATACCATGTTAGTGATGGGTGCGCTGCGAGACGACTGACGCCGTGGCTGCAGCGCGGGGCTTTTATACTCCCGCCGGCCAGGAAGGCTGGCAGGAGGAGCGGGAATGAGGCCGCGACCTTCGAGTTTCTCTGGAGTCTGCGTGAGGAAGCGAGGTCAAGGCGCGACTTGGTGTTGGCTGGATGACCTAACACGAAATTCATCGCCAACACATTCATCCTTATAATGACTTTCACCGTTTGAAATCCGAAGAAAGTTTTGCATAAGCATTAATATGGAGGATAAATTGTTATGCAGTCGGCCATTTCAGGAAAAACACAAGGGCTGTATGGATATTACACGGGATAGGGATGTATGGGTGTAGCTATAGTATAGACAGGCGGGGAATCATTCGAAATTTGGTGCTGCAAAGGATTCAAATATCAATTTTCCATGTAGCGACTTGGTGTTGGCTGGATGACCTAACACAAAATTTGACGCCATTACAGTATTGTCATTATTCACCTTTGCATTGACTTTTCCCATTTGAAATATGAAGAAAATTTGTATCAGCGTTGATATATTGGAAAAGAATTGTTATTCGGTATATAGCGTAGGGTAGGGCTATATCCAAATAACATATATATTGGGAAACAACATCACCTTGTGTATGATTTGTTGTCTTCCATATCTGACTTGTCTTCTTCCGTTTTCTTATTCAATTCCGCTTAATGGTTCTCACTCTCTCGGCCACTCTTCCATCCTCTCGCGTTCCTCTGCCTCCCATCTCCTTCGCCCTCGTCTCCTTATGCTTGCTTTTGGAACTGCTCGTCTTGCTCGTCCAGACATCTTGTCCTGGACCAGCAGGACAAGTGGGCCGCGTTCGGAACCTCCAAGACCCTTTCCGCCCAGAATGCAACCGGCTCGAATGTAAACATTCATTATTTTTTAAAATCTTTTTATCATACCGGTGTCTTTATTTTCACGCTGCATAGGTTTTTGTAACTCCTTGATGCATATTTAACTTACCTGCAACTGACAAAAACACAAAATATCCTTTGATAACACCAATAAAGGGTCAATAAAATTACCCACCAATAATCTTGTGGTTACCTGCAACTGTCAATGTTTTACATACAAAACCTATTGTGACGATCATCTCGTCCTGCTCGGCCACCTTCGCAGGAGGGCGAGTTGGACGAGCTGGACTACTTGTCCGGGACGAGATAGTGGAGGTTCCGAACGGTCAAAACACAGCTCGTCAACTGGTCTGGACGAGATAGACGAGCAGTTCCGAACGCACAGAACTATTCCCAAAGCCCTTACGCTCGCTCTCTGTGCACGAACGTCTATTTCATGTTAATCTTGCCGCTCAGATAATACCCTCTGTGTCAATTTTATTATCCGGAAGATAAGAA
>NW_020869128.1:1278788-1281288 GCF_003789085.1 Penaeus vannamei | reverse complement strand
AAATCCGCCTCCGTGTCCGCCGCCAAATCCACCGGCGGCGGCCAAGGCGACCACGAGGGACAGGACCACGACGGTGAAGAGAACTCGAGTCTAATGGAAGCAGAGAATGCATTATCATTATTTTCTCGTAATTCTTTCCCCTTGGTATGTAGAGAGACCAACTTCTCATGCATGAACGTAGGCCTTAAGCTCTTCCATGTGTATTCTTTTTCTTCTTTCGAATCGGGTCTTTCAATTGATTTACAGAGCGCGAGTGCAGAACTTGTTAGACATACCATGTTAGTGATGGGTGCGCTGCGAGACGACTGACGCCGTGGCTGCAGCGCGGGGCTTTTATACTCCCGCCGGCCAGGAAGGCTGGCAGGAGGAGCGGGAATGAGGCCGCGACCTTCGAGTTTCTCTGGAGTCTGCGTGAGGAAGCGAGGTCAAGGCGCGACTTGGTGTTGGCTGGATGACCTAACACAAAGTTCGTCGCCAACACATTCATCCTTATAATGACTTTCACCTTGAAATCCGAAGAAAGTTTTGCATGAGCATTAATATGGAGGATAAATTGTTATGCAGTCGCCATTTCAGGAAAAACACAAGGGCTGTATGGATATTACACGGGATAGGGATAGGTAGATAGACAGACGGGAATCATTCGAAATTTGGTGCTGCAAAGGATTCAAATATTAATTTTCCATGTAGCGACTTGGTGTTGGCTGGATGACCTAACACAAAGTTCGACGCCATTACCGTACTTTCATTATTCACCATTGCAGTGACTTTTCCCATAAAAAAAAAAAAATCAGCACTGATTTAAGAAAAAAAGAGAAAAAAATGCAGTACAGATATAATATTCGATAAACAGACAGGTTGATCAAGCGAGATTTTGTTCTACAAAATAATTAACTTAGTCAAATATCAATTTTCCATGTAGTTCTCATATGTCCACTAAAATTGGTTACTACAATAAAGTTTTATGCAGTAAAACTTTATCGCCAGAGGAATATATATAGGCGTAGGAAGGTATTTTAAGGGGGGGGAGGGGGGGGGAGCAAAACAAGTCCCCCCAAAATAGCTGGGGTCCTGGGGGCTTTAGCCCCTGGTGGGGTCCAGGGTTACCGGCCTGGTGGGAGACCGGGAGCAAAGCCCTCGGAAGCTCCTGGATTTTAGCAGTTTTCAAGAGATAAGTTTAATAATTTCTGCACTAATATGTCAGACATTTTTATTTAGATAGTACTAGACGTAATGGTTATTTCACTTTGAACGCAAGACTCAGTTGCAGCTGCCCTTTCAGGTGCAGGCGCCAGTGTTCAGTAACTGGGTAAGGAATTGCACTGTTTGTTTACAGGGAATGTCCTCGAAAGCTGAGGAAGGGGGGGGGTAGTTGGGTCCGCCCCCTTCATTTTAGGTGTTGGGTCCCCCCCCCCCCCCCGCCCCTTTTCCTACGCCTGAAATATTGGAAAACAACATCGCCTTGTGTAGGATTTGTTGTCTTCCATATCTGACTTGTCTTCTTCCGTTTTCTTATTCAATCCGCTTAATGGTTCTCACTCTCTCGGCCACTCTTCCATCCTCTCGCGTTCCTCTGCCTCCCATCTCCATCGCCCTCGTCTCCTTATGCTGCGTTCGGAACTGCTCGTCTTGCTCGTCCAGACATCTTGTCCAGGACCAGCAGGACAAGTGGGCCGCGTTCGGAACCTCCAAGACCCTTTCCGCCCAGAATGCAACCGGCTCGAATGTAAATATTTTTTTTTTTTTCATACGGTGTCTTATTTTACACGCTGCATAAGTTTGTAACTCCTTTGATACATTTTTAAGTTAACTGCAACTGACAACACAAAAATATCCTTTGATAACACCAATAAAGGGTCATAAAATTACCCACCAATATCTTGTGGTTACCTGCAACTGTCAATGTTTACATACAAAACCTATTGTGACGTCATCTCGTCCTGCTCGGCCACCTTCGCATGAGGGCGAGTTGGACGAGCTCGACTACTTGTCCGGGACGAGATAGTGGAGGTTCCGAACGGTCAAAACATCTCGTCCAACTGGTCTGGACGAGATAGACGAGCAGTTCCGAACGCACCATTATTCCGAAAGCCCTTACGCTCGCTCAATGCTCACAAACGTTTATTTCATGTTAATAAATAAATAAATAAATAAATAAATAAACATATATATATATAATATATATACATACATATATATTATATATATATATATATATATATATATATATATAATATATATATATATAATATATGTGTGTGTGTGTGTGTGTGTGTGTGTGTGTGTGTGTGTGTGTGTGTGTGAATACATAAATATAGGTACATATCTCCTCTCTCTCCGTCTGTCTGTTTCTCTCTGTCACATACGCACACATACGTATGGATGTTATATATACATATATACATATATTACATATGTATATACATATTTATATATTCATATATATATATATATATATATAATATATATATATACATAATATGTATGTGTGTGTGTTGTT
>NW_020869128.1:1271288-1273788 GCF_003789085.1 Penaeus vannamei | reverse complement strand
TATTACAAGGATAGGGATGTATGGGTGTAGCTATAGTATAGACAGAGGAATTTGGTGCTGCAAAGGATTCAAAAGATGTAACCAGAAAGAAGAAAAAAAAAAAAATTGCAGATACGATGACAATGTTTTTCACTCCGTCAAATATCAATTTTCCATGTAGCTCTCATATGTCCACAAAATTGGTTACTACAATAAAGTTTTACTGAGATTAAGGAATATCTGAAGATGTTGCATGATTATATATATAGGCGTAAAATATTTGAAGGGGGGGGGGGAATAGGTTCCCCCAAAATAGCGGGGGTCCTGGGGGCTTTAGCCCCTGGTGGGGTCCAGGTTACCGGACTGGTGGGAGACCGGGGGCAAAGCCTCGGAAGCTCCTGGATTTTAGCAGTTTTCAAGAGAGTTTTAATAATTTCTGCACTAAAATGTCAGACATTTTTATTTAGATAGTACTAGACGTAATGGTTATTTCACGTTGAACGCAAGACTCAATTGCAGCTGCCCTTTCAGGTGCAGGCGCCCAGTGTTCAACAACTGGGTAAGGAATTGCACTGTTTGTTTACAGGGAATGTCCTCGAAAGCTGAGGAAGGGGGGGGGAGGCAGAAGTTGGGTCCGCCCCCCTTCATTTTGGTGTGTTTGGCAGTCGCCCCCCCCCCCCCCTTTTCCTACGCCTGAAATATTGGAAAACAACATCGCCTTGTGTAGGATTTGTTGTCTTCCATATCTGACTTGTCTTCTCCCGTTTTCTTATTCAAATCCGCTTAATGGTTCTCACTCTCTCGGCCACTCTTCCATCCTCTCGCGTTCCTCTGCCTCCCATCTCCATCGCCCTCGTCTCCTTATGCCTCGTTCGGAACTGCTCGTCTTGCTCGTCCAGACATCTTGTCCAGGACCAGCAGGACAAGTGGGCCGCGTTCGGAACCTCCAAGACCCTTTCCGCCCAGAATGCAACCGGCTGTCTTTATTTTACACGCTGCATAAGTTTTGTAACTCCTTTGATGCATATTTAACTTACCTGCAACTGACAAACACAAAAATATCCTTTGATAACACCAATTAAGGGTCATAAAATTACCCACCAATATCTTGTGGTTACCTGCAACTGTCAATGTTTACATACAAAACCTATTGTGACGTCATCTCGTCCTGCTCGGCCACCTTCGCAGGAGGGCGAGTTGGACGAGCTAGACTACTTGTCCGGGACGAGATAGTGGAGGTTCCGAACGGTCAAAACATCTCGTCCAACTGGTCTGGACGAGATAGACGAGCAGTTCCGAACGCACCATCATTATTCCGAAAGCCCTTACGCTCGCTCTCTGTGCACGAACGTCTATTTCATGTTAATCTGCCGCTCAGATAACCCTCTGGTGCTTTTGTTATCCGGAAGATAAGAAGTGCATCCGTATCTTGCGAGTTTGTGCTAAATTTTATTCATATAAAGATACACACCAAATTATTAATTGAGCACGTAATAAGAGAGATAAAGAGGAATAGCTTTTAATCATGCATATATATAAATAATAATATCNAGCGCATCTAGTCAGACGAGGGGATTCTGCCAACACTAACTTCAAGCAAAACAAACGCAGAAAACCAAGCTTATGTTGCCCGCTAATACATAGAGAAAGTATAGCCTGTAGAATACTAACATTTAGCGTCTTTTGTGTAAAGACTTGGTGTCACTTCGCGTTGTGAATGATTGATCGTCTTATGATTTTATAGGTCATTTAGTTGCTTATTATTTTTTCTCTCTCGCTCTCTCTCGCTCTCTCTCTCTCTCTCTCTCTCTCTCTCTCTCTCTCTCTCTCATGGTCGATGTTGGAAGCGCATCTAGTCACACGAGTGGATTCTGCCAACACTAACTTCAAGCAAAACAAACGCAGAAAACCAAGCTTATGTTGCCCGCTAATACATAGAGAAAGTACAGCCTGTAGAATACTAACATTTAGCCATCGTCTTTTGTGTAAGTCTTATGATTTTATAGGTCATTTAGTTGCTTATTTTTTTTTTCTGCATTTTTAGAACCTAACCACAATCACAACGGGAAATTTTTACGCGTTACTCTATTGTAATATATATACATCCCAGCTAGTCATGACAAACACCAAAGGATATGAATGATTTAGCACACGCACTTTATAGAATACACCCACAGTCTACACACACTTAAATGGTCATTAAATCACTCTAAATGCCAACCACTTCAGTACAACTTTCTCTGGAGTGTTAAACTTTAAACTATTTTTTTTTTTTTTTTTTTTTTTTTTTTTTTGGTAGAAGGGATAGAATAATAAAACTGAATATTTGTATTGCCTTATTTTTCAACACACGTAAACTACACGTAAACCAGGTCGTTAAAGCAAAGATCTTGCATGTGCTGTTTTCTTGCAACATTGGCAGTGCATGCAAGCCGTCTTTAGAGCTGCTTATAGCCTAACCACTTGCAGTTATACAAAAATGTGTCTATAATTTGTTTGTGTAAAGAGATATATGTAAATA
>NW_020869128.1:1263061-1269766 GCF_003789085.1 Penaeus vannamei | reverse complement strand
CTTCCTCCTCTTTCCTTCCTTCTCTCCTCCTCTTCCTCCCTCCCCTCTCCCCTCTCTCTCCTTCCTCCCTTCGCCCCTCTCTCTCCTCTTCCTCCCTTCTCTCCTCTCTCCTCTTCCTCCCCTCTCTCCTCCTCTTCCTCCCCTCTCTCCTCCTCTTCCTCCCTCCCCTCCCTCTCTCCTCCTCTTCCTCCCTCCTCCTCTTCCTCCCTGCCCTTCCCTCTCTTCTTCTCTTCCCGTTCCTTCCCCTCACTCCCCTCCTTTCGGCTCTCCGTCTCCCCGTCTTTCCTATTCATCATCTCTCCTTTTCCGCGTTAGATCTTCTCTTCCCTTCTCTCTTCCGTTTTTTCTTTCCTTTTTCTTGTCTGTGTCCCCTCGTCCGTCTTCTTTGCTTTCATCTCGATTTCCCCCTCTCTCGTCATAATTCTTTCGTTGTCTTCGTCTTTCTTCTCTTCTACCTCCGTCCTGATCCTTTTCCTCTTCCTTCTGTTCTCTCCACTTCACCGTCGTCCTTTCCTCTTCGTCTCTTCCCGTTCTCTTTCTTTCCCTCCCTTTCTCTTTCCTCCGCCTCTCCCCTGCTCTTCCGAATGTTCCATCAGCGGCTGTCGCCCGAGATAACCGAAGTGCCACTGTTCGGATAAGAGCGAATTTTCTCTCTTTCGACTCTTGCAGTTCCTATTTCGAATCCTTTCCCGACTCTCTCGCGTCTTGCAGCTCCTCAGTCGATGCCCTTTTGCGAATCCCTCGACTCTTCCAACGCCTTCTCCGATTTGTCTGGCTCCTCCTCGGACGCGTTCGATTCTTTTTCCGACTCGTCCGATTTTCCGTCTGTTCTCTCTCCTCGTCGAAAGTCTTTCTACTCTTCCGTTTCCTGCTCTTTTGGCTCCTCTTCCAACTCGTCCGATCTTTCCGTCTCTTCTCTCCTCGTCAAAGTCTTTCTTAGTCTTCCGGTTCCGACTCGCTTGTCTCCTCTTCCGACTCCTCTGCCGACTCCTCCCGACTCTCTCCCGACTCCTCTCCCGACTCCTCCCGACTCCTCTCCCGACTCCTCTCCCGCCTCTCTCTCCTCCAGCAACATGACCAAAAGTTGATGTGGCGAGAAGAGAATGTTGGGTAAACGCGTTCATACAGATAGTGATATATAGAACGGATACGATAAATTGAGTGGATAGATAGGTAGAACCGTATTCATTGCGAACATTCATTCATTTCTCATTCATACCTTTTTATACATTGACGAATAAATAGATGGATAGGTAGTAGAGAAATAGAGGGGGGATAGACAAAAAGGTAGTTATGTATATGTATACCTACCACCCTATATCACACATAATGAGACAGACTGAGTTGTTAAAATGTCGAGAGAAAATAAAGGAAGAAAAGCGAGAGATCCTCGACCCTAGGCCGAGTGGAGGAACGCGTCGAGGTCTGTCTGGTCTCGGGTGGCGCCAGGCGGGTGGGGTACTGGCCGGAGAGGGAAGGGGAGGGGGGGTGGAGATGGGGAGGGGAAAAGGGATAGTTAGGGCAGGGGAAGGAGAAGGGAAGGGGGAGAAAAGGGGAGATGGGAAGGGGAAGGAGAAGGGACGAGAAAAAGAGGAGATGGGGAGGGAAAGGAAAAAGGGGACATATGGAAGGGAAGGAGAAGGGGCGGGGAAAGGGGGAGATGGGTGGGGAGGAGAAGGAAAGGGGAAAAAGGGAGAAGGGACGGGGAAAAGGGGAGATGGGGAGGAGAAGAAGAGGTGGGAAAAGGGGGAAATAGAGAAGGGAAGGAGATTGGAGGGAGAGGAATGGGAAGGAGGAAAGGGAAGAGGAGATGAGAGTTAAGAGAATCGGAGAAAGGAGGAAGGGGAAATCTGTGGAGAAGGAGAAACGAGGGCAAATGTGAGAAGTAGAGAGAATATGGAAGGGGAAAGGGGGGAAGCTGGGGAATTAGTAGAGACGGGAGAATTATGAGGATGAGGAAGAGAAGGGAAGGGGGATAGGTGTAAAGGGGCAGGGGAAAAGGAGGGGAGAACAAAGGAAAGGGGAAGGAGAGAGGTTGATGAGAGTAGAATGGTATGGTGAAGACAGGAAGACACGATGAAGAAAATACGAAGGGAGGACGGATGATTGGAGCAGGAGAAAATGAAGAGAGAAAAGGAAGAAGGGAAAGGCGGAAGGAGGAGAGGAGAAACGAGGGAAAAGGAAGTGGAAAGGTGAAAATGTGGAAAAGGGAAGTGGCCGAAAGGCATGATAAAGAGGAAAGGGAATGAGGATAAGAACAGTAGAGGGGAAGGGGTCAGGGGAGGGGGAGTCTACGAACCCATTAGTGGTAGTTGACTCCCCGTTGGGTTGTTTGGAGCCGCTGCCGTCGGGGCCTGTCGGGACCAGGGCGGTAACCGTCTGGGCGTTTGGGAACTGCCCTGGCACTGGACTTCGGGGTCTGGGGGCCTGGGGCTCAGGGTTGGGGTCAGCGCGACGTGTTCTCGTCGCTTGGAACTTCAAAATTGGTTATTCTGTTGCTTATTTTTTTCTCAGTGTGGATTATTGCCGTTGACGCTGATGCTATTGTTTTGGGTATTGCTGCTGTTATTGAGATTTGAATTGTTGTTGACGTTTTTTCGTCCTTGTTTTTGTCAGTTTTGTGTGTCTTGAGGGATTGATTTTTTATTATGTTGCGGGAAAGGATCCTAAGTAAAAGGTTTTGTGGTCATGGCATGACAATCTTCCTTTATTTAGAAGCAAAGAAGGAGGTTAATGATAATGATAACAGTAATAATAATGATAATGATAATGATAACAGTAATAATAATAATGATAACGATAATAGGACTGATATAATGATAATAATGATAATGATATTAGCAATAGTGATAGAAAAATAAAAGGAAAAGGAGGATGAAGTACGAAACGATAAAAAAACTAGGAAATGTTTTTCGATATAGATTTTTTTACTTTCTTTATATTTTTTAGATCACGAAAACGCCTATAAACTGAGAGATCGTAAGATTTAATTCTCTGTTTTAATATATGTTCCCTGTTGCCAAGTTGTCAAGTGTCATTGAAATTTGCAAAGTCTTTCCGAAATGTTACTTGACGGGGAAGTTGGAAACGTTGCAGCTGCACTTGCATTGGTTTATTCTAGTTGATTAAAGGAGGAGGGAGGGGAGAGAGGGAGAGGGAGAGGGAGAGGAAGAGGAAGAGAGAGAGGGGGAGAGGGAGAGAGAGAGANAGGGAGAAGAGACGAGAGGAAGAGAAGAGAGAGAGTGTAAAAGAGAAGCGAGGCGAGAAGTATGAAGAAGAAAGAAGAGAGAGAAAGAGGTAATTAAGGGAAACAAGAAAGCGAACGAGAATGAAGACGAGAGAGAGACGAGAGTATAAAAGAGAGAGGAGAGAGAGAAGACCCGAGGACAGAAAGAAATGAGAGAGGAGGGAGGGTGAGATGTGGGTTTCGTTCCGGCCAAAGTGTCGCGGTTTCCTGCCTCTCCCCCCTCCCCCACCCTGCCCTCTCCTCAGTCACGTCCCTTCCCCCCCCTGTCCCAGATCATGGTTTGTCGGCCATTGTTGCCAAGTCGAAGATCGCGTTCTGCATGTGGTTGACGTCATCATCGAGTTGATCTTGCGAATAGTCAGCTTGTCCTCTTTATCGTAATATCGAGCGGTTTTTATCATATTTACCCTCCTTTTCCCATTAATGAAGGAATTAATTATGTTTATGTATGTATTTATGAATTTTAAACCTTTTTTACTGTATTTTACTAAATTATTCATCTAATATTCCTCGTATTTTATACATTATTACTTTTTTAAACTAAATGATTCATCTTTAAATATTATTAAATATGATATTTTTCTTACATTTTATTCGTGTTTTTTGCTTTATTAAATAAATTTTCGTTCATATCTTTTCTCTTGTATTTTTATTTTTATTTTCTCGATTAGTTTTGTATTGGATTTCTCGTCTTCTTTATTTCTCGTATTTTCGTGGAACTTTCGAGAATTTCCTCAATTTCAGCAGGCCTCTTCTCTTCGATTTTCTTTTGATTTATTCTTAAGTCGGTCCGCCACTCTTTTAGTTGCTTTCTTGTTCATTTCTTTTCTTTTTAGTTCTTTCTTTCTTTCTGTCTATCTCTTTTTCTTTTTCTTTCTTTTTATCTTTTTGCCTTTTCCTTTAATTTCTTTATGTCTTTTTTTTCTTTCTTTTTAGATTTTTCTTTCTTTCTTTTTCTTTCTTTTAATTCTTTCTTTTTTCTTTTTTCTTTTCTTTCTTTCGTTTTTTCTTTCTTTTTTCTTTCCTTTTTTCTTTTTCTTTCTTTTTTCTTTTTCTTTCTTTATTTTTTTCTTTTTTTCTGCATTTTGTTGGTTATTTTTTGAAAAGATTTAGTTGCTGTGGCTGCCTCACTTGTTTCACCAGATTTAAGAATTCAGCTCTAGCCAGAAATATGTATCATCGCTTACAGCATGCCGTGACAGTGAGAGAGAGATGAGAGAGAGAGAGAGAGAAGAGAGAGAGAGAGAAGAGGAGAAGGAGATGGGAGAGAGAGAGGAGGAGAGAGGAGAGGAGAGAGAAGAGAAGGAACAGAGAGAGAGAGAGAGAGAGAGAGAGAGAGAGAGAGAGAGAGGAGAGAGAGAGAGAGAGAGAGAGAGAGAGAGAGAGAGAGAAGAGAGAGAGAGAGAGAGAAGGAAGAGAGAAGTAGAGAGAGAGAGAGAGAGAAGGAGAGAAGTAAGAGAGAGAGAGAGAGAGAGAAGGAAGAGGAAGAGAGGAGAGAAGGAACAAGAAAAGAGAGAGAGAGAGAGAGAGAGAGAGAGACGGAAGAGAGAGAGAGAGAGAGAGAGAGAGAGAGAGAGAGAGAGGAGAGAGAGAGAGAGAGAGAGAGAGAGAGAGAGAGAGGAACAAGAGAAGTAGAGAGAGAGAGAGAGAGAGAGGAAAAAGAGAGAAGGAACAAGAGAAGTAGGGAGAGAAGAGAGAGAGAAGAGAGAAGGAACAAGAGAAGTAGAGAGAAGGGACAGAGAAGAAAAGAGAAGTAGAGAAAGAGAACAAGGAACAAGAGAAGTAGAGAGAGAGAGACAAAGAAAGAAAGAGAGAGAGAAGAACAAGAGAAGTAGAGAGAGAGAGAGAGAGAGAGAAATCAACATTCATAGCATCAGCCCGTTTTTCCTCAGTCAATTGGCATAGACAAGGAAGCATCGTAAAACACGGGCGTTTCAGGAACCGACGCCCACGCGCCCACCGACGGCACACATGGGAGGAGCAGAGTGGGTGGAAATCGTTGATGGGGAAGAGCATGTGTGTGGGTGGATGAGAGAGAGAGAGAGAGAGAGAGAGAGAGAGAGAGAGAGAGAGAGACGAGAAGGAGAGAAGAGAAGAGATGAGAGAGAGAGAGAGAGAGAAATACAAATACAGAGAGGGAGAAAGAGAAATACAGAGAGAGAGAGAGAGAGAAAGGGAGAGGGAAGAGAGGAAAGAGAAAGATGAGAAATACAGAGAGAGAGAGAGAGAAATGAGGGGAGGGAGAGAGAGGAAGAGAAAGAGAGAGAAATACAGAGAGGAGAGAGAGAGAAATACAGAGAGCGGAGAAGAGAAAGAGAAATACAGAGGAGAGAGGAGAAAGAGAGACAGACAGACAGACAGAGAGAGAGAAGAGAGAGAGAGAGAGAGGAAAAAGAAAGGAATTTGTGTTGATCTTGGCGTCTTGGCCTGATTTTCAAGGGCAAGCGTTTGGAGTCGATTCCGCCGTTGCTGCCGAGTGGGTCTGTTTCTTCCGGTTTTTCTCTCCTTCCCTCTCCGCCTTCTCTTTCTCCTTTCTTCCTCTCTCTTCTCCTTCCGTCGTTTCTCTTCTCCCGCATCTCTTATCTTTCTCCTTTCTCCACGCCGTCTTTCTCTCCTCTTCCGCCCTCTCTCTCTCTCTCTCTTTCTCGCTTTCCTTTCTCTCCCCGCTCCTCTCTCTCATCTTCGTATCTTCGCGCTCTCTCTCTCCTCTCTCGTCTCGCTCTCTCTCTCTCTCTCTCTTCTCACTCTCCGCCCTCTCTCTCCTCTCTCTCTCACACTCTCTCATCTCTCCCTCCGCCCTCTCTCTCTCTCATATCTCTCCTCTCCGCCGCTCCTCTCACTCCTCTCTCCTCTCCGCCCTCTCTCTCCCTCCTCTCCGCCTCCTCTCTCTCCTCCTTCTCCGCTCTCTTCTCTCTCGTCTCGACCCTCTTCTTCCCCTCCTCTCCGCCTCTCTCTCTCTCTCTCCTCTCCGCCCTCTCTCTCTCTCTCTCTCCTCGTCCGCCCTCTCTCTTCTCTTCTATCTCACTCTCCGCCCCTCTCTCCTCCGCCCGCCCACTCCTCTCTCTCTCCTCCGCTCGTCTCTCCTCCTCATCGCCCTCTCCTCTCTCTCCTTCTCTCGCTAGCTCCTCTCCTCTCGTTCTCGGCCCTCTTCTCCCTCCTCTCCGCCCTCTCTTCTCCTCTTCCACGCGCGCCCTCTCCCGTCTCTCTCTTTTCCGCCCTCTCTCCCTACCTCTCCGTTTCCCTCTTCCATTCCGTCTGCCTGTCTACGGCTCGATTTCGGTTTGTCTACCCATGAATATCCAGCCCCTTCTAATGTATGTAATTAACCAGGCGTCGATTCCTGTTTAATGATCTTATCACCCTCGTCCTTCTGTTCGTTTTTCTCTTCCCCTTTTCAGGTCTAATTTCCTTCTTTTACTTTCTCCCTATCCAGAGATAGGTATGTCTTCTCTCCTCTT
>NW_020869128.1:1255561-1258061 GCF_003789085.1 Penaeus vannamei | reverse complement strand
TTCTATCATTTCTCTTTCTTTTTCGTATTCTTTCTTTCTTCCTTCTTCTCCTCCTCTCATACCTCTCTCTCTCTCTTCTCTCTCCTCTCCTCTCTCTCTCTCTCCTATCCTCTCTCTCCTCATCTCTCTCATCCATTTTCTCACCACCTCACTCACTTTTATCACTCACTCACTCACTCACTCACGGTCACACACACTATCACCCTCTCCTCTCTCTCTCTCTCTCTCTCTCTCTCTCTGCTGCTCTCTCTCTTCTCTCTCCTCCATACCTCTCTCTCTCTCTTTCTCTCGTTCTTTTCTCGTTTCGTGAACGGGGTGGAGCCCTTTTTCTTGTCTTTCTATCTTGTATCCTGGCTTCTTTTTCATCTTCTTTATATCTGCTTGTAAGCTTGTTTTTTTGTTTTTAAATCTTTTCTATATCTTTTGGTTTTAAAACATATTTTTTTTTTTCCAATCTTTCCTGTTGTCTAATCCGCCTTATAAGGTATATTCTGCTTTCTCCTCTGTATGTCTGTAAAGAAAGTCTCTTTTTTTATAGACCCTTTCATGGGTGCTATCTGCCTTTAGTATCGCCCTGTTTTCCCCTCGTCCTCACTCTCCTCTCTCTCCATTCTTCTCGTCCTCACTCGTCTCCTCTCTGCCTCTCTTCTCTCTGCATCTCTCCTCCCTCATCCTCCTCTCCTCTCTCATCTCTCCCTCTCTCTCTCCTCTCGCTCTCCTTCTCTCTCTCTCTCTATCTTATCTACTATCTGCATGTAATTTTTTTTCACCTTCTTCTGTCGACCGATTCTACTTATCTATAGCCCTTATCTAATTTAAATTTCGCAACGCCATTCACTACACCGTATGGCAAACGCGTAGATCTAATAAATCACTGTTAACTTGCTTCCATCAGCTGTTACTTGTTCCATCAGCCATGTTACTTTGTCCATACTAGGGTTAGCATGAAAAGTGAATCTGAACTTAGATTGAGCATTGACAGATGCGGCGTCTTCACCGTGGCTCAAGCTGGAGCTTAGAGGCATACAACGGAAAAGTGGAGGGGTGGGGGCTTGGGGTTAGTGGGGGAGGGGAGGGATGGCACTTTCGCTTGATATGCAAGGGGTGTATAAATAAGTCTGTTTCTTTAACTAGGAAGGGGTGGGGGCGCGGCGGGCGGCGAGGGGGTGGGCGATTGGGTTCCCTAAAAGTAAGCGTTCCCTACCCGTCTTATGATCTATAATATAATTCAAACCGAGTCGAGAGAAAAAAGACGGTTTGAAAATTAGCAACAACAAACCGCTCCAGCGTGGTATCGTGTGGGTTAGCCTGGTGGAAATGATAGGACAAATGTCCTTGTGGTGAAGTTGTTTGTGTATGGGCGGCGGGGGGGGGGCCGCGGAGGTTTTGGTGTATTGGGCGGGTGGCGGGAAAGGGGTTTAATGTATGTGTGTGGAGGAATATGGGCGTGGTTGTGGGGTCGTGGAGTCACTCGTCATGGTTGCGGATCTTGGGTTTAGATAAAGAAGAGGGTTTTGTCATTGCTAGCATCGCAGCTATTCTCAAGAAGTTCGTATATTCTAGAAACACCGTTTTGGTATCGTGTTTTTTGGGAAAAGAAACGCATTTTTAAATAGCGTGGTATTTGTTTTCTTTTTTTTTTTTTTTTTTTTTTTTTTTTCCTTTCCCTTCTTTTCGCCCTGCTGAACTGCCTGTGTAGAGGATGGCGGTTTATGAAATTTCCTCTCAGCGATTCATTGTCTGGTCAGCACAGGAACATAACAAAAGGCTAGGATTATATATAATAACATAAACTAGTAATATCTGATACCCATAGCATACAACGCACCAACACCAACACATGATGGGCCCAAGAAAGAATGGAACAGAGATAAACAACCCTGACATTAATTAACCACAAAAAAAAAAAAAAAAAAAAAAAAAAAAAAAAAATAAAAAAAAAAAAAAAAAATAAAAAAAAAAAAAAAAAAAAAAAAAAAAAAAAAAAAAAAAAAAAAAAAAAAGAAAAAAAAATAATAAAAAAAAAAAAAAAAAAAAAAAAAAAAAAGAAAAAAAAAAAAAAAAAAAGAGAAAAAAGAGAAATAACCTATATATATCACACGGTGCCACGCTCGGGAGCACTGGCGCTGAGAAAACAAAATGGAATCGAAACCTTAAATAACCAGGATAGAAATTCAATGATACCCGGAAAGAATGACGGTTGAGGTCTGGCCAAGGCACACACACCACGTGAGACGGCTTCAGTATTGGGGAAGGTCGAGGCAAGGGGGCAGTCGGGGACAGGCGGTCGGAGGCGGCGGCGGCGGCGGGGGGGCGGGGCCGCGCCAAGGCGGATGCGGGGCCTGCGCCGCCGGCAGGCCGCCGAGCGGGGAGCTGTGGCCCTTGCAAGTCACGGGGAAAAAGAAAAACCACACGGATTAAGATAAAAAGTTTGGGTGGGGATGGGCGGTTGGGGGAGGGGATGTGTACTTTATTGGTCGGGGGGTTTTCGGGGTTTAGG
>NW_020869128.1:1249068-1255525 GCF_003789085.1 Penaeus vannamei | reverse complement strand
GATGATGCTTTTCTTTTATACTTCTACTTCTACGTTTCTTTCGAAATTTTTCTTTTCTTCTCTCTGCTCGGTTCTTTCTCTTTCTTTTCTTCTTCTTCGTTTCCTTTCTCCATCTCCCTCTTTTTATTCTTTTCTTTTCTCATTTTCCTCATTCATTGCGTTCATTCTTTCTTTCTTCCCTTCTTTATGTGAGCCATAGGATTGTTGTTGGAGAATATTTTTCCAATCATTTGTTTATTATTATTTATTAATATTTATTATTCATTATTACTACTACTACATACTATTATTATTATTATATTATTATTATTATTATTATTATTATTATATATTATTATTATTTTATTATTTTATATATTATTATTATTATATTATTATTAATTATTATTTTATTTTATTTTATTATTTACTATTGTTAATTGTTGTTGTTGTTATCATCAACCTCATATGATTGTTTATTTATTGTTGTTTAGAAGTTAGGTTAGATTTTTGTACTCCGCAACAGAGAGGAAGGAGAAAAAGTGAGGAGAGAGGGGCTATAAGATGACGTGAAATGTTTGAAAATAAATTTAGACTAGATTTGACAGCGGTGTTTATTTGTTGGTGTAGGGTAGGAGAGAATGTGGCTTCTCCTTTTCTTATTCTCTTATTTTTTTTCTCTCTCTCTTGGTCTTTTTCTGCTTTTTCTCTTCTCTCTTGCTCTTCACTCTCTTGCTCTATCTCTCTCTCTCTCTCTCTCTCTCTCTCTCTCTCTCTCTCTTCTCTCCTCTCTCTCTCTCTCTCTCTCTCCTCTCTCTCTCTCTCTCTCTTCTCTCTCTCTTATCTCTCTTCTTCTCTCCTCTCTCTCTCTCTCTCTCTCTCTCTCTCTCTCTCTCTCTCTCTCTCTCTCTCTCTCTCTCTCTCTCTCTCTCTCTCTCTCTCTCTCTCTCTCTCTCGCTCTCTCTCTCTCTCTCTCTCTCTCTCTCTCTCTCTCTCTCTCTCTCTCTCTCTCTCTCTCTCTCTCTCCTCTCTCTCTCTTCTCCTCTCTCCTCCTCTCTCTCTCTCTCCTCTCTCTCTTCTCTCTCTCTCTCTCTCTCTCTCTCTCTCTCTCTCTCTCTCTCTTCTCTCTCTCTCTCTCTCCCCACCCATCCTCCCTGTCCCTCCTCTCCCTGCAACCCTTCTTCCTCCTCTCTCCCCCTTTTCCCTCCTGCTTCTATACATCCATCTATCCCTCTCCCTCCTTCCCTCCTTCTCTCTTCATCCTTCCTTACTCTATCCCTCCCTCTCTCCTTCCCTCTTGCCCCTCCCTATCGCTCTTCTACCCTATTTCTCTCCCTCCTTCCTTCATTCCCTATCCCTCCATCTATCCCTCTTCCCCTCCCCTATCCTCCATCTATCCCTCCTTTTCCCCCCCCCCTCCTTTCCATCCATTCCCTTCCTTTCCTCCTTCCCTCCCTATCCCTCACCTTTCCCTCCATCATTCCTCCTCTCCTCCATATTCCTCTCCCTTCCTCGTTCCCTCGTCCCTCCCTCCCACCCTTCCTCCCTCTCCCTCCCATTTATCCCTCCCTCCCTCCATCTATTCCTCCTTCCATCCTTCCCTCCCTCTCCCTCCTCCATCCTTCCTTCTTTCCCTATCCCTCCCTCCCTCTCCCTCCTTCCTTCCCTATCCCTCTCCCTCCCCCTCCCCCCCCTCCCTCCCTACCTCTCCCTCCTTCCTTCCCTATCCCTCTCCCTCCTTCCATCCTTCCCTCCCTCCCTATTCCTCTCCCTCCTTCCTTCCTTCCCTCCCTCCCACTCCCTCCTTCCTTCCCTATTCCATACCCTCCTTCCTTCCTTCCCTTTTCTCCCACCCTTCCTCCCTCTCTCTCCTTCCCTATCCCTCTCCCTCCTTCCCTCCTTCCCTCCCTCCCTCCCTCCCTCCCTCTCTCCCACCCTTCCTCCCTCTCTCTCCCTCCTTCCCTCCCTATCCCTCTACTCCTTCCCTCCCTACCTCTCCCTCCTCCCTCCCTCCCTCTCCCTCCTCCCTCCTTCCTTCCCTATCCCTCTCCCTCTCCCTTCCTCCCTCCCTATCCCTCCCCCCTCCCCCGACTAATTGCACATCCGCCTCCAGCCAGCACCATGCACCGCAGAGGGATTGAGCGGAGCCAGTTCCTCTCCCGGCTCCATGTTGACATAACCTGGGGGCTCTCGCTGTTGATCCGCGGCTGAACGGCAATTTTTTTTTTTTTTTTTTTTTTTTTTTTATTTGTTGTTTATTTTTGTTTGGTTTTTTTATATGGTTGTTGTTTTAATTTGTTTACCTTTTTATTTATTGTTTTTTTTTTTCGTTGTATATTTACTCGTTCTTTTGTATTTGTTTTTGTTTTGTTTTCCCGTTGTCTTTCATATTTGTCTTTGGTTGCAATTTTGTTTTCTTGATGAGGTTTCTTTTTATTATTCCGTCTGTCTTATTTTTATTATCTCTGTTTTATCTTTGCATTTTTTTTCTTTGTGTTTTTGATGAGGTTTCTTTTATTATTCCGTCTGTTATTTTTATTGTCTCTTGTTTTATCTTCTTTTTTTTTTAAGGAAAGGTGGGGGGAATGGGAATGTAGAGGAGGTGGTGGGTATCCGTCCGTCATGAAGGGGTTAAGAGGAGGAGGGGGGTGGGGAGGGGGAGGGCGCTTAAGGGCATGGTTGCTATGCGGTGCCACTCCCTTGGCAACGCGGAGTGCGGGTTTGGACCTTGGGGGGGGGGGGGGGGGTGTGTGGCTGGAGTAGGGGTAGGGTGAGGGGGGGTAGTCGTGAGGGATGGGGGTGGAGGAAGGTAGGGGATTAGGGGTTGGAGGTGGGGGAAGGGTTAGGGGATTGGGTGTAGGGGGGCTGGGGGTAGGGGATTGGGGTTGGAGGAGGGGCGTGAGGGGGGTGGGGTGGGAAGGGGTTGGAGGGGACGTGAGAGTGTGCAGAGACAGTTTCTCCTTCCTCCATCACTCCTCCCTACACCCGTATGCTACTTGCGTATAAACTCCTTCTCTTCTTCTTCCTCCTCCTCCTCCTTCCCCAATCATTAAATGTCTCTCGTTTTCACCATTTCCAGCGTGAACAATGGGTGAATGGAACCTTCCCCTCCTCGTTAACACCCTTCCCTTCTCACCTGTCTCCTTCCCCCCTCCCTCCCTCCTTTCCTTCCTCTTTTCCCTCTTTCCCTCTTTCCCTCTTCCTCCCTCCTTCTCCCTCCCTTTCCCCTCCCTTTTCTTCTTCTTCCCTCTTCCCGCCCTCTCCCCTTCTCCTCTCCTCCTTCCCTCCCTCTCCTCTCCCTCTCTCTCCTCCTTTCCCTCCTCTCTTGGATATGGTGAGAGTCAAAGGGTAACCAGAGGAAAGGAAGAGATTACGTAATATACATTTAAACCCTCTCCCCCACCCCCACCCGCACCCCCTGCGCATGTCCATACCCTATGTCCTCTCTTGGGTGGGCATGTCATCCACTGTCCATATAAGGTCATTATTATTATATATTATTATTATTATATTATTATATTATTATTATTATTTTTTTTTTTTTTTTTTTTTTTTTTTTTTTTTTTTACGGGTCTTTATTCTGCTATTAATTCCTTCTTCTCATTTACGGGCGTCACCTGCTCACTGTGGGCGTGGTGTGGGTTTTTATCCTCAATACCATCCGGCCCATTCCCTTTCGTGTAATCAGCTGTTTAATCTGTCTGTGCACCTGAACTCCGTTTTCCCTCTATTTATTAT
Organism: Penaeus vannamei; assembly: GCF_003789085.1. NCBI lineage: Eukaryota > Metazoa > Arthropoda > Malacostraca > Decapoda > Penaeidae > Penaeus > Penaeus vannamei. The sequence goes on along the minus strand of NW_020869128.1, from coordinate 1,251,808 downwards.
ATTTTATTCTTATCACTAACCCTTCCACTTGCATACGATCTAATGCACTATTTAACTATTCCATTTTTTCCCCTTTTTATTTAATTATTGTTTACTTTATCACTAAACTTCATTGCCATGCGATCTATGCACTTTATTCCCACCTTTTTTTCACTCTTTATGTTAATTTATTTTTTTAACAAAAAGTTCTTTAGATCACTACCTTCATTGCCATACGATCGTATGCACTTTCTATCCATTTTTTACCCTCTTCCTTTTAATTTTTATTTTTTAAAATTCTTTATCACTACCTTCATTGCCATAAGATCAAGAATTTTTTTAAATGTATCTGTCAGTTTATTCCATTTTTCCGACCTTTTTATGTATCCTTTTTATTAAGTCTCATCGTCGATACATTTGACTTAAACCTTTTCTTACCTTTTTTTTATATCAATTCTTATTCTTATTAGTATCTCTGACATCATTGTCATACGGCCAATTCATCGTACCATTTAGTAATATTTCCTTTATTACTATTTTTTTTCTTTTTCTCTAATGTCTTATCCAACTTAATCTTCATATGTCCATGTGCCACGTTTAAAATCGGCCATTTTATCGGTCTATTTTTCCCTTTCTTTCATTTATTATTCCTATTCTTTATCTCTGCCATCATTTCATACATCCAATTTAATTAACCATTTCAATCTGCCTATGCACTTTAATTCTACTTTTCATTTTTATTATTTTCTTTTTTATTTATAAAGATTGTTTTTCGTTTATAAGGGTTGTGTCATATTTAGAAAGGATTGTTTGTCATTTATGAGAATGTGACGATAACGATTATTGTCAGTTGTTCAGGGATGTCATATTTATAACCGATTGTTAATAATACAGGGCGATTATTGCTTATTCTTCAATTTTTTTAAAAGAAAATGATATCATGTAATTGGGACTTTCTTTATCACATTTATAGGCGACTTGTTATCATATCTGCATTTAAAATGGGTCATTTGCTGTCAATGTAGTAGTACTGTTTAATGATACTGATTCACATCGGTAAATTGAACGAATAATATCCCCTGGCTGATCTAAGGTAAATTGTACCTCCTTCCATTTTTAAAAATTGAGCTTATTTTCGTTCGGATGGGATAGGGTGAGTGAGAGAAGCAGAGATAAGAGAGAGAGGAAGGAGAGAGAGAGTGAGTGAGTGAGTGAGTGAGCTGATGACAGTGAGTGAGTGAGTGAGTGAGTGAGCTGATGAGTACGTGAAGTGAGATGAGTGTGTGTGTTGTGTGTGTGCGTGTGTGTGTGTGTGTGTGTGTTGTGGTGTGTGTGTGTGTGTGTCGTGTGTGAGTCGAGATGAGAGAGAGAGAGAGCGGCAGAGAGACAGCAGGTGAACTGGAGAGAGGGCGGGGAAGGGGCGGGAGGGTGAATGAGAAGCAGCGCGGGAGAGCAGAGAGAGAAGGCAGCAGGGGGGTAGGTCGAATGGAGAGAGAGAGAGGGGAGAGAGAGAACGAGAGACGCGGAGAGAGACGAGAGACGAAGGGGAGAGACGAGACGAGAGAGGGGAGAGAGAGAGCAGATAGAGAGCAGAGGGGGCAGAGAGAGAGGGGGGGAGAGAGAGAGAGGGGGGAAAAGGAGAGAGAGAGGGGGGAGAGAGAGAGAGGAGAGGGCGAGAGGAGAGAGAGGAGGGGAGACGAGATGGAGAGAGAGTAAGAGAGGAGAGAGAGAAAGAGAGAGAAGATGCCGGAGAGAGAGGCAGAGACGAGGAGAGTAGAGAGAGAGAGAGAAGACGGAGAGAGAAGAGAGAGGTGGACAGCTATAGAGACGGGGGGAAGCATGTCAGAGAGAGAAGGGTGGATGAAGGGGCAGAAGAAGAGACGAGAGGAAGAGTGGATAGAGGTGGAATGAAGAGGGTGGATGAGAGAGCGGTGATGGAGAGGTGGATGAGAGAGAGGGAGAGAGAACGGAAGAGCAAAAAAGGGGAGAGAGCAGAGAGAGATGAGAAAGAGACGAGAGAGAGAGAGAGAAGGAGAGAGAGAGAGCGAGCCGAGCGAGCGTGCATCCTCTGCTTCACCTAAGAGGGATATCACGGGCCAGATGTCACGCCCTCTCAGGGTTTCTAGGAACACGCCCTCCTGTTTTGGGGGTGTTTGTGTAGCCGCGGCTGGTCGCGTTTTTTGGTTTTTTTGTCTCTCTCTCTCTTCTCTCTCGCTCGCTCTCTCTTTCTCTCTCCTCTCTCTCTCTCTCTCTCTCTCTCTCTCTCTCTCTTCTCTCTCTCTCTCGTCTCTCTCTCTCTCTCTCGTTTCTCTCTCTCTCTCTCTCTCTGTCAAGCCATCTGTCTTTCCCTCCCAAACCTTCCTTCCTTATTATTCTCCTTCCCTTCTTTCCCCTCCCTTTCCTCCCACCTTCCTTCTTCTCCTTTCTCCTCCCTCCTTCTCCCCTCCTTCCTTTCCTCCTCCCTCCCCTCTTCCTTTCTTCTCCTCCTCCACCCTTCGTTCTCCTTCCCCCCTTCCTTCTCTCCTTCCTTCCCTTCCTTCCTCCTTTCCTTCCCAAACCCTTCCTTCTCTCCTTCTTTTCCTCCCTCCTTCCTCCTCCTTTCCTTCTCTCCTTCTCCCCCTCCTTCCTTCCTCCCCCCTCCCCCTTCCTTTCGCTCTCTCCCTCCCTCCTCCTCCCTATCCTACTTCCTCCCCCTTCCCCACCTCCCCCTCCCCTCCCTTCCTTCTTCGCTTCTCCCCTCCTTTCCTTCCTCCTCCTCCCT
>NW_020869128.1:1231568-1244068 GCF_003789085.1 Penaeus vannamei | reverse complement strand
GATAGATATGATAGATAGATATGATAAATAGATATGATAGATAGATATGATAAATAGATATGATAGATAGATAGATAGACTGTGTATACGCATGTCCGTGTAATGGAGATTGGGTCGGGCCTCGCACAATCTTAACAAACCTGCCGCATAAGTTCATGTGGCTGTAGGACCCTCACCCCCACAGAATCCCACGAATAATCCCTGACCCTTTTTTTTTCATTTTCCCGGACAGCGGCCGAACAAATCAAACCGTATATCGCATATCATCAGCATACCCCCGGGAGATATGAATAGCATACCCCCTCGCAGTCCGCGGTCACGTACGTCGAACACTTCAACACTTTTAGCCATCGAGGTACACCGGAGGAGCTTGGCGCTTCTCCAGTCGCCCCCTGCGTTTCCTGCCAGATAGGAGTACTACTGACCAGATGACACGAAAGACACTGCAGCCACGGTAGTCATGTCACTTGCAATAGAAGGGGGTGGTTTGCCATTATGGGGTCTGTTGCTGAGATGGAATAGGGGGGGGGGTATAGGAAGAAACGAACATTTATCTTCTAGAATTAACACACACACATACACACACGCGCGCGCACACGCACACACACACACACACACACACACACACACACACACACACACACACACACACACACACACACACACACACACACACACACACACACACACACACACACACACACACGGGAAGATAAAAAGATAGAGGAGAGAGAGAGAGAGAAGGGAAGGGGGAAAGAGAGAAAGTGAGAGGAGAGAGAGAAAGTGAGAGAGAGAGAAAGTGAGAGAGAGGAGAGAGAGAGAGAGAGAGAAAGTGGAGATGGACTTCGGGTTGAAGCTCTTTCGAAGGGGAGGTGCCGAATCCCAGGGTCTTGTTGCTGTTCATGGGCCAGTGGGCGGGAGAGGGATGCGGGGATGGATAAATGGGTAGCTAGGGGAATGGATTGGTGGATGGAGAGAGTGAGAAAAGGGATGGGGGAGGCAGAGAGAGAGAGAAAGAAAGGAGGGGGAGAGAGAGACAGACAGACAGACAGAGAAAGAGAGAGAGAGAGAGAGAGGAAGGAAGGAGGGAGGGAGGTTTGGAGAAGAGGAAGGTTGGAAGGAGGGAGAGAAAGAAAATAGAGAGAGAGAGAGACAGACAGACAGACAGACAGACAGAGAGCGCCAAATAGCACAAACCCGCTACGTGAGCCGTGTCCCAGACCCCATGTTACTAACCTCTCGCTAAGAGACCATTGGAAGCACCCAAAAAAAAACTACGGGTGAAGATAGTGCTGTATCGGCGGGAGATAGTCGCGTTATCAGCGGACAGAGACTCGGGGTATCCTCGTTATCTATTTGGCAACACGTGATAGGGAGTCTATAGTAACTCTCGACTCGCTTTCAGGATACGAGAAGCAGTGGCATCTGCATGGGACGATAGCCGGGGTCCGTGTCAGGATGAGGTGGTGTCCTCTCTCGCATTTGTTTTATCTCTCCTCCCCTCCTCTTCCTTTTCCAGTCTCTCCTTCTTTCTCCTGCTCTTCTTCCCCTTCTTCTCCCTACTGTTCCGTCCACTTCTTCCTCCCCCTACTCTTCCTTCCCCTTCTTCCTCCCCCTACTCTTCCTTCCTTCTTCCCCCACTACTCTTCCACCCCTCCTTCTTCCCCTGCTCTTTCCTTCCTCCTTCCCTTCCACCCCTCCTTCCTCCTTCTCCCTTACCCCCTTCCCTCCTCCCCCCACCCCATCCTACCACACAAAGTGCCAGCAACCGATTTATTTATTTATTTATTATTAATTTTTTTTTTACCCTCTTTTGCCTTTTCAGATAATCATCTGAACCATAGACTGTCCCAAGCACACATTTTTAACTTTCGTTCTCTTCCATCCCATCCGTAACCGCCCCAGGCTTAAAATTAGCATCGTTTAAAGTTCTCTGGTCAGATGTTGTTGTTGTTTTTTGTTGTTGGTTAAAGTTCTCTGGTCAGATGTTGTTTGTGTTGTTTTTTTTTCTTCCTTTCGTTTGCTGTGAGAGGCTGGCGTCGACTCCCAAGGTCAGTGCTGTCTCGACGCCTGGTAACATGCAAACCACAGGTCACAAGGTCGATCTCTGGCACTTGTGTGGTAGGGTGGGATGGGGGGGGGGGGGAGGGAGAGGAAAGGGGAGGGGGGGTGGAAAGGGGAGGAGGGGGTGGAGGAGGAAGGAGAGGGTGGAATGGGAGGGGGAGGAGGAGGCAGAAGTGGAAGGGGTAACGAGGAGGAGGACAGGGGAGGAGAGTAGAAGGGAGTGGAAGGGAAGGGGATGGGGGAAGAGTAGGAGGCGAGGGTGGAAGGAGAGAGAGGGAGGGGGGAGGGAGGGAGAGAGGAAGAGAGAGAAAGGGAAGGGGGTAAGCCTGGCTGACCACAATTGAAAGCACTTGAGGTCATTTGCTGGGGGTTGTATAATAAACAACTCAAAAACAGGTTGCCTCTATTTTTTGATATCGTGGCTTTTTAGTGAACATTTCTCTGCGTTGATTGCTAAGGAGGGAGCTTTCACTCTGTATATGTGGAGGTATTTACGTTCCTTTTTCTCCTGTTATAGTCCCCCTCCCCTCTTCCCCCTCTCTCCCCCTCTTCTCCTTCTTTATGTCTATCTCTCTCTTCTTCTTTCTCTTCTCCTTCTTTATCTCTTTTTTCTCTCTCTTTCTTCTCTTTACATCTCTTTCTCTTCTCTCTCTCTTCTCCTTTCATCTCTCTTCTCATCTCTCTCTCTCTCTCTCTCTCTCTCTCTCTCTCTCTCTCTCTCTCTCTCTCTCTCTCTCTCTTCTCTCTCTTCATCTCTCTCTCTCCTCTCTCTCTCGTCTTCTTCTCTCTCTCTCTCTTCGATCATGGTCTCTCTGGTCGTCGGCGTTCTACGTCACGTTGGGGTTCCTGGGCATCCATTCCCTGCTCTCTCTTGATACGGCTTTCTGAACTCTGAAAGCGCTATCTGTGGAGCAAGTGCGGTCTTAGTTCACCAATATGTTATTTAAGATGTGTCCCGTTCTGTCAACTTTTATTCTGAGTATATAAAAGGGGGACGCAAGTATTATGCTCCGGTGCCATTTACAGTAAGTCCAATCGCTGCGTACCGACACCCGACACCCCCCTCCTGGGACAAACCCCACGCAAGCCACACCACCGCAAACATGCGCCCAGCAGCCGCCGTCCACGCCCAACGGCAGCCCTTGGGCCAACCCCGCCCCACCCACGCCCCATACTCCTCCCCGGTTAGCACCCCCAAACCCACCCCCTGGGCGACCCACCACGCCACAGCCGCAACATGCCCACTCAATCCAACCTCGATACCCCAGCCCAAAAGCTCCACCCCTTGGGCAAACGCCACCACCCACACCATACACGAAACTTCCCCAAACCAGCCCGACCGCCCAAGCCACCCCCGGGCAACCACCCACACCCACCACCGCAACCTCCACCAACCCGTACCGCACCCCAACCCACCCCTGGGACCCCACACCCCCAGCGCCACTCCAAACCCCGTACCACCGCAAACCCACCCCCTGGGCAAGCCCACCACGCCACCGCAACTCCCCAACCCCCGTAACCACCAAACCCACCCCTTGGGCAACCCACCACCCCACCACCCCAACTCCAAGCCCCGTACCCACCCCCAAACCCACCCCTGGGCAACCCACCACCCACCCACGCACTCCCCACCGTACCCCTGTCCAACCCACCCCTTTGGGGCAACCCACCACCCACCACCCAACCCAACTCGCCCAAACCCCGTCGCACCCAAACCACCCTGGGTCACCCACCACCCCCACGCAACTCCCCAACCCCCGTACCACCCCAAACCCCCCCCTGGGCAAGCCCACCACCCACCCACCCCAACTCCCCCAAACCCCGTTACGCCACCCCAAAATCCCCCCCCTGGGGTACCCACCGCCATTCACCTCACACGCCACTCCGCGCAACCCCCCGTACCCCCCAAACCCCCCTTGGGGCAACCCACCACACCACCCACCCCAACTCCCCCAACCCCGTACCCACCAACCCACCCACGTGGGCAACCCCACCACCGGCACCACCCCAGACCCCGCACACCCCCGTTGGGATGTAGGGGGGGTTGGGGGAAGGGGGGAGAGGGACGGGCTGGGAGTGGAACGGGAGAGGTTGGGTGGTGGGGAAGGGGGAAGGGGGCAGGGGGGCGCTGGGAATTTCAAGGGGTGGGGGAACGGGGGGAGGGGAGATAGATAGAGACGATGTAAAAGCAAAAAAGAGAAGGGGGAGGGGGCGCTAGGAATGTAGGGGGTGGGGAAGGGGGAGGGAGGTGCTGGGATGGAGGGGAGAAGGGTGTGGGGTGGGTGGGCGGAAGGGGGAAAGGGGGGCGTCTGGGAATTCAGAGGGGTGGGGTATGGAGGAGGGGGGTTGCTGGGATGTAGGAAGAGAAGGGAGGGGGGCATAGGATGTAAGGGGTGGGGGAATTGGGGGCAGGGGGGGTGCTGGGATGTAGGGGTTTCGGGGCGAGGCGAGACAGGGGGGGCAGGGGGCAGGGGGGGTGCTGGGATGATAAGGGGAGAGGAGGGAAGGGGTTGGGGAGGGGTCACGGGGTTTTGCGGAGAGGATCGGGTGGAAGGTCGGTGTAGAAGCTCCGAAGGTCATGGGCAAGCTCTGTCTCTTCTCCTACGCTCTCTCCTCCCCACCCACCTCCTCACCTTCCTATGGTGGTCCTCACCTCTTCTTGGATCTGTCTCCTCCTTTACTCGCTATTCTTCCTACACCCTGTCTTCACGTTGTCTCCGTTTCTTCCTCCCTACCCTTCCTCCTTCGCACTCTTGTTACAGCCTTGTCATCCTGTCTTCCCCCCTTTCTTCCTTCACCGTACCTCCTCTTTGTTACTTCCACTCTTTTTCTTTCTTCTTGTCCGCTCTCATTTTTGTTTTTTTTTCCTTCATTCCCGCATATGTTCCCCCTTTCTCTTGTTCTACTCTCTTCAGATGTGGCCCGTCCACCATTTCTGTTCACTCTCTTCTCCATCTTTGTTCTTTCCTTCTTCCCACCCTTTCTCTCCGTCTCTCTCCTGTTCTGTCTCGTGGATCCTAGCTTCTCTACGGTCTCTCTCTCCCTTCTCTCTCTCTTCTCTCCTCTCTCCTCTCTTCTCTCGTCTTATCTCTTCTCGTCTCTTCTCTTCCTTTTCTCCTCTTCCTCTCTTCTTCTCTTCTCTCTTCTCTTTCTCTCTCCTCTCTCTTCTCTCTCATCTCTCTCTCTCTCTCTCTCTCTCTCTCTTCTCTCTACTCCTTTCTCTCTCTTCATTTAATCGTCTCTCTCTCTCTCCTATCTCTCCGTCTCTCCCGTCTCTCTCCTCTTCTTTTTCTCTGCCTTCTCTCTCTCTCCCTCCTCTCTCCTGTGCGGTTCATCTTCCTCGGATGCCTCTTTCTCTCTCTCTGATCTTTCTTCTCCTATCGTCTCGCTCTCTTCTCTCTCTCTCTTCTCGAATCTCCCCTCTATCAGCGAACCCACGTCTACCTTCTCTCCTCCGTCTCAACTCTCATTACTCTCTATCGTCTTCTTCCTCTCCGTCACCTCCGTCATCAGTAGTCTCGTCTCCTCTCTCTCTCTCTCTCTCGATCCACCTAACACACATCACACTCACGTTCCCGCACGTCACTTCTCCTCGAGACGTGTTCCCCTTCTTACTCCCTCTCCAATCCTCTTCTCTCTCATTCTGCAACCCTTCCCTTCTTTCGCCACCTCCCCTCAACTCATCGCAGGGGGTGAAAAGAGGAATGGCTTGTGTCCTCAAGGAACTCGATTTTTTATTTGTCATTGATGGGGCGAGCGCTGTCACGTGACGTACCCCTTGCCATATGCCCCTGCGTTGTTTGGATGGTATGGCTGCGCTGACCTTGATAAGGTACTACTGTGGACTGTCGCCGATGACTGTTCTGTGGGTTTAATATCTCTCTCTCTTCTCTCCTTTCTCTCTCTTTCTCTTTCTCTCTATATCAAATCTTATTTACTACGTTGGTGAGATAAGATTAGCGTACACTGTATGCTGCCTGATAACATGTTCATGACAAGTTCGCGACCGCCTCTTTAAGGGAGCAATAAGTCAAATAAGGTGGATTTAGTTTACAAACGTGCACGCTGAAAGCCCCTTAAGGCCAACGAACAAATAAACTCACGTATTTGTTTACCGTTATTGTAGCAAAGTATGTGATGCCCAGATAACGGCCACGGGTGAGTAGAATAGAAAGTAATGAGGTGGATAGAATCACTCAGAAAATTTGTTTCGCACGGAGAAAACACTTCTCTTCTACCATTGCGGCAACTAGCCCCCCCCCCCCCACACAACACAAAAAAAAAAAATATATATATACAAAATAATAATAATAAAATAAATAAAATAATAAAAATACGGAAAGAAAAATAGGACGAAAAGCAGAAAAAACCGACGAAAAGAAGAAAACTGCCCCACCTCGAGGGTATGACAACGTAGCAATGACAGGCTCATAGTGGCGACGAAAGTACACAGGGCGAACCTTCCCCAGCTGGTCCAGAGGTCCCGATTGCGCGGAAACCAGCTGGTTGGCGAGCCGTCAGAAGCCACGTGGGCCAAGTTAGAACATCAATGAGGCAACCCCGTCGGAGGAACAGCCCGTTCTTGCCCCCGGTCACATAGCAATCACGTGATCACCCTAAAAACAAGAACGAGTACACACGCTCACCGCAAAGTACCTACCGACACGAAGACCAAGATATCTCGTCACGGCGGGAACACGTGCATGAGGGAGAGAGAGAGAGAGAGAGAGAGAGAGGGGGAGGAGAGAGAGAGAGAGAGAGAGGGGGGGGGAGGAGAGGAGAGAGAGGGAGAGAGAGAGAGAGGGGGAGGGAGGGAGGGGAGAGAGTGAGTGAGTGGTTTCAGACCAGACAGAGTGAACAGAGATAGAGAGAGGTCACCAACGGAAAGGAAAAGAAAGAAAGAGAGAGAAGGAGAGAGAGAGAGAGAGAGAGAGAGAGAGAGAGAGAGAGAGAGAGAGAGAGAGAGAGAAGAGAGAGAGAGAAGAGAGAGAGAGAGAAATATATAGAGAGAGATGGAGGGGAAGAGACAGACATGATAAAAAAAAGATTCAGATTCAGATTCAAAGAAAAGGGAAAGGGGACGCGGAAATTGACAGGATAAGAGCCAAATAGATAAAATAGGTCTACAGATACGGTACGCAGGCCAGCGGGTAGATAAAACAAGTTGACGAGACAAGCGGTTTAGAAGAAATAACTGATTGAATACGGACTGACAGACACAGGTGAAATACGTACAATTAAACGGTTAACAAAGGAAGCACAGATGTAGTAGCGACCGTGTGTGTGTGTGTGGTGCGTCGCGTGTGCATGTGTGTTTCGCGTGTGTGTGTGTGTCTGTATGTATGTAACCTCGTGTTGTGTGTGTTGTGTGTGTGTGTGTGTGTGTGTGTGTGTGTGTGTGTGTGTGTGTGTGTGTGTGTGTGTGTGTGTGTGTGTGTCGCGTGTGTATGTGCGTATGCGTGTGTGTGTGTGTCTGTATGTATGTAACCTCGTGTGTGTGTGTTGTGTGTGTTGCGTCGCGTGTGCATGTGCGTATTCGTGTGTGTGCGTCTTTGTTGTCTGTCTGTATGTGTGCGTGTGTATGCTAAAAGACTATAAGGATACGATACACTGTCGTCTGTGGCATGTACCGAACGAGAAGAAGTCTCATTACCCAGGCCATTTGGCGAGAGGCGAGAGGCGAGGCGAGGAAAACACAAGGACAGCAATTGACTCATTATCAAACAAGTCATTAAATTAGGGTTAATGATGTTGCTCAGAGGAAACGGTGGAGAAGAGATGTTCTTCGGTCTCTTTCTTTCTCTCTTTCTTTCTCTTTCTCTTCTCTTTCTCTTCTCTCTTCTCTCTCTCTCTCTCTTCTCTCTCTCTCTCTCTCTCGTCTCATGTCTCTCTCTTTTTCTCTTCTCCTCTCTTCTATCTTCTCTGTCTCTCTCTCTCTTTCTCTCTCTCTCTCTCTCTCTTTCTCTCTCTCTCCTCTCTCGTCTCTCTCTCTCTCTCTCTCTCTCTCTCTCTCTCTCTCTCTCTCTCTCTCTCTCTCCATGATAGTAATTTATGGTTTATAGGAATATTATAAAGGTATCATATGTAAACACTTTAAAGAGAGAATGATCATAATGACACCTATAATAACCATCACATGCTTTGCTAATGATTATTCGATATTAAGGTTTTCAAGGACGAAAAAAAAAAATACACAAAGGCAGGGAAAACAAGAAACAAAGTTTTTTTTTTTTTTTTTTTTTTTTTTTTTTGGGGGGGGGGGTTATGGCAAAGATAATTAAACATTTCCTGTGTTTGTGTAATGCAGGAATGTAGAAGGAAATCCGATCCCGTGTTTTTGCTCTCTTGATATACGTATCCGATTGCATAGAGGAAGAAGAGGGAATCAAATATGTGGTTTTAAGAGGTATTTAAGTGTGGAGAAGTTTGCGTCTGTCTGTGTGTTTGGCTGAGGGGGACAGATAGGTTAAGATTTTTTTGTAGTGAGTACGTGAGATAGCTCTCTCTCTCTCTCTCTCTCTCTTACTCTTACTTTCTCTCTCTCTCTCACTTCCTTTCTCTCTTCTCTCTCTCTCTCTCTCTCTCTCTCTCTCTCTCTCTCTCTCTCTCTCTCTCTCTCTCTCTCTCTCTCTCTCTCTCTCTCTCTCTCTCTCTTCTCTCTCTCTCTCTCTCTTACTCTCTCTATCTCACTCTCTCTATCTCTCTCTTTCTCTTTTTCTCACACACAGTCTCTCTCACTCTCTCACACACACACACACACACACACACACACACACACACACACACACACACACACACACACACACACACACACACACACACACACATACACATACACACACAGTTGCGTGTGTATGTATATATATATATATTTATGTCTATAATATATACATACATGTGTGTGTGTGTGTGTATGTGTGGCTAATGCCTGAAGATTTACCTTGTCCCAAGTGAAACGGCATCCGAATCACTGACCTCCCTTTACTCTACCCCGGGCCACACTTCCCTCTCCTGGCGGAATCCACACCCCCGTGATGTGTGAGTGTGAAGTGTGTGTGTCTCTCCGGCGGCGGGCTAGCTCCTCCCACAATCAGGTTATGTATGTGTGTGTGTGTGTTTGTTGCGCCGGCGAACCTGCGGACTGTGGTGCTTACTCGCTGTGTCGGTCGCCGTCTCGGAGGTTCAGTCAGCCGGCTGCCTTTGTACAAGGCGCACGTCCCCGGGGCCTCGTCGCTGTAGCCACCTCCCTTCCTCGACAAGTGGATATTCACACCGGAGCACAAGTTAGCATCGAGGCCACCTCTGCTCTCCTAGTTTATGGAGAGCGAGAGAGTGGATGGTTATGCCTTTTCTTAGATGCGAGGATAGATCGTCTTTTTTTTTCCTCTAGTGTTTTTTTTTATCGTTTTTATCAAGTGGAGAATCGTGCCAGTTATAGAAATGGAGTGGGCGTCTCTCTCTCTCTCTTTTAGATTGGCTGAGGGACTCGCATCTCTAAGGTAAAATTCGAGGACCGCAATCATCGACGTGTGACGTTTTTCCGACGTGAAAGTGTGTTGTGTTTTTCGGTGTTTCGAGATACGTGGCTTATTCCGGTGTCGAATTTCTAAGTAAACCGAGGCTGGTAAAATGATACTGATGTTGAATGTCTCTCTTAAGTTGATAACTGTGCTACAAGTTCACGTTTGCGAAGTTGGTAGTCTTCTAAGTTTCCCTGGGGGTGATGGGGACAAGCTTGAATTGTCAGGATAACTGTTCATTATTATGTAAGGTTTTAGTTCACTGAGACCTCTTTCTCTGGGCTATGACATCGCTCTTGCACGTATGTACCTTGCTGTCCTTGTGTTATTTTCATAGATGGCAGCTTGCACGCGCGCTCTTGTAAGAAGTAATAAATAAGTGTGATCTGTGTGATCTGAAAGTCCTTGAGAGCGGGCCAGGGGGACAGGCAGGTGCTTCCAACGTATGTTAGTGGTCGTATCTCATCTAAGTAATTTCGGCAAACGAGTAAGGTCTGTCACGGGGAAGTGCTTTGCTCGAGAGCGAGAATTAATGCGCTTTGAAGACGTGGGGTAGCATATCTTCAGTTAGATTTCTCGCACGAATTCCCTCTGGTTAGGCGCAACCAACTAGTCACGTACGCACGGTAATAACTGAGATAAAAAAGCTTTTAGTGAGAAACGGAAATTCTGACATAACCTAGAATATCCCCCACGCGTTGGGTAGCTGTCACGCGGGCACGGTGGCAGTGGGTGTATCCGAGACCAGGCTGCCCCCAAATTAGATCCGCCAAGGTATGTGGGCTCCTCATAAAAAAAACATTCTTTGGCGCCATTTAATTGCGGCTGTGCGAAGAGCGAGTCAGCTGTTGGCGAAGTGCTCCTCACTCGTTCATACATTTGGTATTTTTTCCTCTCCTTCAGATTGTCATACTCGTTGGACATGCCCCAGAAAGCAGTCGAATATGAATCTTGTCAGCAACACTATTGAAGACCTTATGAACGTAAAACTAACATAGCTAAGATAACAGCCACGTAAACTAACGTAAACCGCTAAACCTTTCTGGTCGTAGAGGTTTTTCCGGTGAATTCTGGCAGGTGTATTTAATCCTAGGAGTTTTAATGACACGCGAGCACCTGTGTTAGGATTAGGAAGTGGGGCCAGCAAGGGGGTGTCTAATTTTATGCAGTACTCGTAAATTACTCTAGGATTCTTTGCCATTGTGGTGATTTATTATCAATTTATCGTATTTTCGAGTAGAATTTATAGGCCTGTAGTCAAACCCCGAGCGTTACGTTGACTTGGTAGGACCGTGATTCTTGGATTTTATCTTACTGTACTTTCTTGGGTGTTTAATCTTTCTTCTCTCTCTTCTCTTCTCCCTCTTCTCTTCTCCCTCTTCTCTTCTCTCCCTCTCTCTCTTAATCTCTCCCTCTCTCTCTTAATCTCTCTCTCCCTCTCTCTCTAATCTATCTCTCTTCTTAAATCTCTCTCCCTCTCTCTCTTAATCTATCTCTCTCCCTCTCTCTCTTAATCTATCTCTCTCCCCTCTCTCTCTTAATCTCTAATCTATCTCTCTCCCTCTCTCTCTCTTAATCTATCTCTCTCCCTCTCTCTCTCTTAATCTATCTCTCTCCCTCTCTCTCTCTTAATCTATCTCTCTCCCTCTCTCTCTCTTAATCTATCTCTCTCTCTTCCTCTCTCTCTCTCTCTCTCTCTCTCTCTCTCTCTCTCTCTCTCTCTCTCTCTTAATCTCTCTCTCTCTCTCTCTCTCTTAATCTATCTATCTCTCTCTCTCTTAATCTATCTCTCTCCCTCTCTCTCTTAATCTATCTCTCTCCCTCTCTCTCTTAATCTATCTCTCTCTCTCTCTCTGCTCTCTCTCTTAATCTCTCTCTCTCCTCTCTCATCTCTCTCTCTCCCCTCTCTCTCTTAATCTCTCTCTCCCTCTCTCTCTAATCTATCTCTCCCTCTCTCTCTTAATCTATCTCTCCCTCTCTCTCTTTAATCTATCTCTCCCTCTCTCTTAATCTATCTCTCCTCTCTCTCTTAATCTATCTCTCCCTCTCTCTCTTAATCTATCTCTCCCTCTCTCTCTTAAACTATCTCTCTCCTCTCTCTCTTAATCTCTCTCTCACCCTCTCTCTCTTTATTCTCTCTCTCCTCCTCTCTCTTAATCTCTCTCTCTCTCTCTCTCTCTCCTTAATCCTCTCTCTCTCTCTCTCTCTTAATCTCTCTCTCTCTCTCTCTCTCTCTCTCTCATCTCTCTTAAATCTCTTCTCTCTCTCTCTTCTCTCTTAATCTCTCTCTCTCTCTCTCTCTCTCTCATTAATCTCTCTCTCTCTCTCTCTCTCTTAATTCTCTCTCTCTCTTCTCTCTCTCTCTTAATCTCTCTCTCTCTCTCTCTCTCTCTTAATCTCTCTCTCTCTCTTCCTCTCTCTCTCTCTCATGCTCTGTCTCTCTCTCTCTCTCTCTCTTCTCTCTCTCCTCTTAATCTCTCTCTCTCTCTTCTCTCTCTTAATCTCTCTCTCCTCTCTGCTTAAATACCTCTCTCCTCCTCTCTCTTAATCTCTCTTTCCTCTAACATCTCTGCTCTCTCCATCTCTCGTCTCATCTCTCTCTCCGTCTCTCTCCTCTCTCTCTCTCTCCTCCTTAATAATCTCTGCTCTCTCTCCTCTCTTAATTCTTTCTCTCTCTCGCCGTCTTAAATCTCGTCCTTTAAAATGCTCTCTCTCGTCTCCGGCTCCTTAACTCTCAGTGCCCGTCATCTCTCCTCCTCTTATCTCTCCTCTTAAATCTGCTCGCATCTTTAAATCTCATCTCTCATCCTCTTCCACCTCTCTTTAGATAACCACTATCTTCTTAATCTCTCTCTCGTTAATCTTCTCCTCCTCTCTTCCTCTTTCTTTCCTCTTGCCTCTCTTATCTCTCGGATG
>NW_020869128.1:1223565-1231468 GCF_003789085.1 Penaeus vannamei | reverse complement strand
TTATAGCTTTTTTTTCTGTTGCATTGTCTAGAGGAATAAAAAGAAGTTTAGCCTCTGTGACTCTTGGACATTGGTGAGACACAAAGTGCTTTAGAGTAGTTCCTGGTTTAGAAGATATTAATAGGTTGATGTTTCGTTTATTTATTTATTTTTTTATGTTGGATATGGTTCCTTCTGTTTATTTAGTATTTATTGTTTCTTTCGTTTGTTTTATTTTGACATTGGTTCATTTAAGATTGATGTTTATTTATGCTACAATCTTATGATTTTTAGTGAATGTGATTCATAACAATAGAGAAAATGAATAAAAATGCACACATACACACACAAGCATACACATTCACTCATAAGCACATGCATATACACCATGCAAACACACATCAAACACATGCGAACACATGCGAACACACATGAACACACTCGCAAGCACATCGCAAACACATGCACAAACACACACAAAGTCACGCAAACACATATGTAAACACGCAAACATAGTAAACACGCAAACACATATGTAACACTCAAACACATATGTAAATACACACAACATACATGCAAAGACAGATGCAAACACAAACCCAAACATGTGTGTATATTTGTATGTATGTAAATAAAGATATATATAGAGATATAGATATACATATCCACACGCATGCACACGCACACCCCCACACGCACATACACACACACATACACACACACATACACACACACTACACCACATACACACACACTACACACTCACACACACACACATACAACACACATACACACACACACACACACACCACACACACACACACACACACACACACACACACACACACACACACCACACACACACACACACACACACACAAACACACACACAAACACACACAAGCACACACACAAACACACACACACACACACACACACACACACACACAACACACACACACAACCACACACACACACACACACACACACACACAACACAACGCACACACACACACACACACACACACACACACACACACACACACACACACATACACACACACATACACACACACACACACACACACACACAACACAACAACACACACACACACACACACACACACACACACAACACACACACACACACACACACAACACACACATACACACACATACACACACATACACACATACACACACACATACATACACACACACATAACATACACACACACATACATACACACACATACACACACACATACACACACATACACACACACATACACACACACATACACACACACATACACACACACATACACACACATACACACACACATACACACACATACACAACACATACACACAATACACACACATACACACACACATACACACACATACACAACACATACACACATATACACACATTCACACATACACACACACACATACACACACACATATACACACATACACACCCATATACACACATATAAACACCATATACACACACATGTACACATACACATACACATACACACACATGCACACACACACACATGACACACAACACACACACACACACAACACACACACACACACACACACACACACACACACACACACACACACACACACACACACACACACACACACAACACACACACACACACACACACACACAACACACACATGCACATGTGCAGGGACACCACGCATGTACACATGAACAACACACAGGTACACATATGCACATGTACAGGCACACACGCATGTACACATGAACACACACAGGTACACAGGTGCACACATGCATGTACACATGAACACACACAGGTACACAGGTGCACACATGCATGTACACATGAACACACACAGGTACACAGGTGCACACACGCATGTATACATGAACACACACAGGTACACAGGTGCACACACGCATGTACACATGAACACACACAGGTACACAGGTGCACACACGCATGTACTCATGAACACACACAGGTACACAGGTGCACACACACATGTACACATGAACACACACAGGTACACATATGCTTACACAGATACATACATACACCAAAGTAAAATTAAACTTAGAAATATAAGCAATTAGTATGTCTTTATTTTCTTAATCCATATTGTGTACAGACCACTTGATGGAATCATTGATATTACTTTTAAGAATTATTTTCCACTCTTTGATTTACTACTACTATTTGCATGTAATGTTGGTACAATGCACAACAGGTGCAGAATACCTGGAGAATGATAAGTAGTCTAGATTGTGTTTATTTTTGTTTTTGTTTATATGATCATCTTTCTAGAATATTTATAATTTTTGTCAGATTTTCTCATGACTTTGGATGTGGTAAAAATCTTAATGACAAATAATACATGCTTTTGGATTTCGTCATTGATTCGGAAATTAATCCTGTGAAGCTAACAATAAATTTGGATATTCCAGAGCAAATGTTATACAATTGAGGGTTGTGAAGAGCAGTTTGAGTTTTTAAGGCTGAAGCAGTCGATGGAGATGGTCGGGTTCACTGCCGACAAGCAGCACAGACTCTTTGCTGTGTTATCTGCGGTCCTTCTTTTAGGTGAGTATAGTTTTGAAACTGTATTCATTATGGTCTTTCCATGTGTTTTTCCCCTTGGTATTTTGTGTTTCATTCAAGTCATGAGATACACCTTTCTTTATATTTGTAGATGTAATTTCTCTCCATGTTATATCCTGTGCTTAACCTCTTGGTTCCCAATGTTTCCCCTTTGCAATGTTATTTTCTCTTTTCTCCATAAGCATGTTTTAGCTTTTTTGCTATTATTTAATGTCTGTATTTAATTTGATTTGCTTTATCCAGATAGTAAAGGATTGTTTTCCTTGCTTAAACTCCATGTCAGCTCTCTAAGTAATCCATAACTCAGTGGAATGATGATTACAGCAATTAATTTTTTTTTTCTTGTATTATTTTTTTGGATATCTTTTTTATGATATTCAATATTCTGTAATACAACCTGCATACCAGTCATGGTGGATAGGAATAGGATCCTAAGCATTGAAATAATGCCCACCCTGGTGTTGGTGCTTCCAGTAATGGCTCACGGATGGCACATTCCACCCTCATTCATACAAGATGGAAATCATACAAGTAGCCCTTCCTAAATACCCTCAGAGTCTAATCACCCTCCAAGACTTTTATGCACTTGTTGCAAATCATTCCCATTACCCCAGCCCTCAACTAGATTTTCCATGATATCATGTTCATACCAACCAGCCCTCAAGTGACATTTTTTCATGACTTGATGGTCACATCATCCAGATCATAGGAGGAAAGGGTTGAGTTTTTGGAACTGACCAAAGATTTTTTTTTTTCAGTTCAGAAGAGATTAAGATTGTATGATTTAAGTTAAATTGTGTTTCTCTACTTCAGTTAATACTGCCTTACATTTAACGACATTAATCATTAAAGTATATCAATTTAACATGTAAGGAGGAATTAAAAATGAGTCTAGGATTTACTATTATAGCTACAGCTTTTACTTTCTGCTGTCAAGAACTGTTTTAGTAGTTGCTCTTATTTTTATTAATTTGATACTCATGATGATAATTGTTACTAAAAGGATAATCATAACAAGATTGATGATTTTGATTATGATAATCATTATTATTGTCATTGTTATTGTCATTATTATTATTATCATTATCATTATCATTATATTATGAGTCTATGATTTACTATTATAGCTACCTGCTTTTGACAGCTTTTACTTTCTGCTGTCAAGAACTGTTTTAGTAGTTCTTATTTTTACTAATTTGATGATCATGATGATAATTGTTACTAAAAAGATTATCATAAAAAAATTGATGATGATAATTATGATAGTCATTTTATTGTTATTGTCATTATTATTATTTTTATTACCGTTACTGTTACAGTTACCGTTACAGTTACCATCACAGTTACCGTTACCATAAACATTGTTATTGTTATGGTTATGGTTATGGTTGTGGTTGTTGTTATTGTTATTGTTATTGTTACTGTTTTGTTATTATTATTATTATATCATCATCATCATTATAATTACAATGATAATGATAATTACAATTATGATTATGGTTATGTTACATTTGTAATCATCATAATGATAATCATAGTGATGATAATAGTGATGATAATAATAATGATGATAACAGTAATAGCAATAGTTATGATAGTAATAGTGATAGTGATAATGATAGTGATAGTGATAATGATGATAAAAGGAATGAGAAAACAGTTTTTGAAATACCAAGTTTGAGGTTTCAACCTGAGTCATACAGCTTGTATAGGTAAGGGTAACTGAAAAATACAGCATTTGTTCTAGGTAATTCTGGTCACATATCAAGATTCGCGAAACAAGACGAAAGAGACCAAAGTGGTGACTCTAATGACCCTCCTCCCCATTATATATACAAAAATCCCTGTGGCTCCAACATTTTTCCTATCTCTTTGCGACAGGTAACATAGAATTCCAGCCAAAGAAATCCACTTACCACCACGATGAGTCAGTGCTGGTGAGGAACCCGGAATTGGTGAGCACGATCTCAAGTCTCCTTGGGTATCTGAGGATACTCTCATGAACGCGCTCACTTCCAAGAAAGCACGGGTCCAAGGAGAGGTTCTAGTCATGCACTATCGCCTGGCAGAAGTAAGGAATTGGTGTTTTGAATGGTGCTAAGAATATAGTATGGTGTAATATGGTGTGGTTTGGTTTTCTTGTGTATATTTCAAGTCTATCAGTACCTTGTTTGGTTTGTAAGTGATGTGAGGTAATATGTATATGTATGGAATGTGGTAGGTAGACAGAATTTGTGTCTGGAATAGTTTTTTTGACAGCTACCTTTCCTTGAGAATGGTGTTGTGTACGTGAAGTATTGGAAGTTTTGGTGAATGTATTAATGAAAAATACATTGTAGACAGGAATACTGTTGTAAAACTTTCTCACAATTCTGTATGTATTCATTAATGATTCCAATTTTATCCCTACAGGCTATGGCTGCACGGGATGCCTTAGCAAAGTGTCTATATGGGGCATTATTTGACTGGATTGTTCTGCAGGTGAATTACTCTCTCATTACACTCAAAGAATCAGCAAGTGAATATGGAGGAAATTCCATCGGTGTCCTTGACATTTTTGGGTTTGAGGATTTTGGCCATTGCAACAGGTACTTTGGAATGCTTTTATAGACCATCATGAGTGAATTTTGTATTTACACTTTTTATATGAGAGATTTAAACTATATGTTTGTGAAGGGGGATTTCATATTGTAATAAATCACCCGTTTTATTCATCAGGTTTGAGCAGTTCTGCATTAATTTTGCCAATGAGCATCTCCAGCACTACTTCAACCAGCATGTCTTTGAGTACGAGCAGGAGGAGTATCGGCGTGAAGGAATTTCTTGGACAAACATTGAGTTTCAGGACAATGTAGACTGTCTGGCACTCATTGAGGGAAACCTTCTGGTCTTCTTTGTATTTGGATGACCAGTGCAGGTACATGGAATTTGTATATTTGTTTAAGCCATTTTATTTTGAGCTCTTAAAGCTATGTTAGAACACTGTAATTCTTTATTCCTTTTTTTCCTTAAGAATTTCAGCAACAGCAAGTTCAGAAGGATAACTTTTTGTGATATATGATGATGATTCAAATTACCTTTTGTTTTATGTTGATAAAAGTTAGTGTTGTCCTTATAGTAATATTTATCTTAGTTTAAATAATAGTTTTGATCAGGATTTTATGGCATCAGAAAAAAAATGTAATTATTGAACGTTTCAATATGAATATAACGAATATGCAATAAGACGACAAATAGACTTAACAGTTTTCATGATGATAATGAAAGAATGATGAAATGCTAAAGGAGCAAATGTTAGTGTATGCAATTTATGTGCTATGTAGCAATTTATGTGCTGTGTCATGGAAAGTTCAGATGTCATAAATGTTGCTTTTTCTGCCATTCAGTTTCCCCGCTGCGACCAATGAAACATTCCTACAAAAGATCAACACGGTCCACAAAGACAACAAGTATTACGAAATTCCTCAGAAGAGGGAGTTAGCATTTATTATAAAGCATTATGCTGGTAAAGTGAAATATCAGGTATGTTATTTTTAAGTGTTTTAGAATAAGAACTTTATAGATTTTATGATGGAATGAGACGTAATGCAGGACTGATAATTTTCAAATCTTATGCTTAAAAGAATTGTTGCTGGCATCATAGTTGTCCCCAAATCTGTATGAATATCTTCATCAGAAATTTTTCAAGATTATGAAATTTAATATCTTTGATGTTTGTATTAAAGTTAATCAAATTCCCATGCCTTCGCTCTACCTTCCATCACAGGTGAGTGATTTTAGGGAGAAGAACTTGGACCTGATGCGGCCAGAACTGATTAGTGTGCTCAAAAACAGTCAATATAGCATCGTGCGAGAGGTGGCAGGGGCTGATCCGGTTGCCGTGTTCAGGTGGTCGATCCTTAGGGCATTCTTCCGCGCCGTCAGTGCATTCCATGGTGCGGCTATCAAGTACACAAAGCGGAAAGGTAAGAGCAATGAGGGGTGCCTTGTGTTGCTGGCAACGTATCATTGATTATGTGTAGCATGAATTTTGTTGCATGTGTTTATGGGTGTGCATGATGGGTAGTTATAAGGATGCATTCATTTGTTTATACAGTAAACCGTCTTTTCATGCTGATTTGTTTTCTGCAATATGAATATCTCAGATTTTTTTTATCAACAAACCTACAGATCAAAACATAAACAAAAATTTAGTAAAAGTATAATAAAAGGAAATATGTAAATCAGAACTTCAGTATTTCATTTATTAGTCCCTTGAATACGATTGCGTTATGGCCATCACATGGAGGAAAGTATGGAATTGGCTTAGGTAAGCGGCTGTTCTGCCGGATGTGCGGTGTGTAGGCTGGGAGCATGCGAACACTTGTGTGCGTTGACAAAAGTCCCTCTTTTGCATAAATGTTTTCAGCTTTTTTGCCATTTTCTGAAGTCCATATTTGTCTTCTGATTTGCTTTATCCAGATGATAATAGACAGCTTTCCATGCACAGATTCCATATCATCTCCCTGTGTATTAAATAACAAATGCCAAATGTCTAAATGCCAAATTAGTCCGATCACTCTCTAAGTGCTTTGTGCATTCATGGCGGGTCTTTTCTGTCATCCTGGCCTTCGCTCATGATGGCAAGTTGTGTCACCTGGCCTGTGGCCATTTTTTTCTTTTGATTGCATGTTCATACCACCAGGCCCTCAAGCCAAATTTTTTCATGGTGTAATGGTCACGTCACCCGGATTGAAGGCATTGATTTTATACATACATTGTTTACATATTTACTACAGTAATATGTATGTAGATTTCACACAACTGTGTTGATTTTGGATGGGATTCTAATGTAAAGCAAGGGTTTGCTTTATGTTTTTTTATGTATGAGTAAATATGCACATCTATTTAGTTGTTTATGTTTATATACTTTGCATATTTATTTATATTGTATATGTATTGCATACATATAGGAGCATGTGGCCACCAGTTATTTTATTTACTCCATTATTGCAGGGCATGATGACCAAAGAAAGACACCGAAGCAGAAGATTAACATTGACAACTCAAGGATACTCGCAGCCATCGAAAACACTCAAAAGTAAGTGGCTTAAAGGTTACTGACAGTTTGCTAGGCTCATTATAACTTTTGTTTGTTCCCACTCAAACTGTGAGCTAATGAGGGTGCATTTTACTCTTGTTCATCATATTAGTATCAGTGCTTTTGCATTTAAATTGTGTAAGTGTCCGAGTCCTCCTTTCTTATTTTCTAGTGATTTATGCACCTCGTTTTTATTATTTCAGTGTTTATTGAA
>NW_020869128.1:1198565-1208565 GCF_003789085.1 Penaeus vannamei | reverse complement strand
TGTGTGAGACTTTTATAAGAGATGTATTTTCAGACTTTTGAGTACATGTATGTACATTTAGAAGTAACATTAGCATTTTTATCCCAAAGGGTCGCCTTCCTGGATCCCGCAAGCCTCCACATACAGTAACAGGGCAGTTCCAGTTATCGTTACAAACACTCATGGAGGCACTCAACACTGCAAATCCCTTCTTCATAAGATGTATAAAGAGCAATGCAAATAAGGTGGGAACTCGTGATTTGTTTGTGTGTATCTTTTACAATGGAAGGTTTATTTTGCATCATCTTTTTCTATGAAGATAATATTTATAGGGTACAGAGGTCAAACTTTATAGAGTAAGAGAGTTCTTATTTTTAAGAGAGGTTCTTTTGTGTATGAAAGAAAGAAAAGTGAGATTTGATGTGGGTTTTTATTATGAATGTGGAGAAAATAGGGATTTGTTTTAGATATTGTATTTGATGACATAGAAATTCTATACAGATAACCTTTTTCAACATTATGCTCCCCTATTGCACATCAGGAACCAAATGTTTTTGGAGATGAAATGGTAACGCGGCAACTGCGTTACACTGGGATGCTGGAAACGGTGAGGATTCGTCAGGCTGGCTTTAATGTCCGGCTCTCCTATGATGAGTTCATTCATCACTACAGAATACTGTTACCAAAGGGCTTACTGAGGTGAGATGGCTTTTTATTTGGAATGGATAAGTGAATGGGTGAATGATTTCATTATAGAATATTCTGAATATTGTGAAAAAAAGTGTTTTTCATAGATGTGCATGGTTAGCATGGCACTTTTTTGAAGAAATTAGATGGATCAAGTGTATAAATAGATAGTTATATAACTGCACAAAGAAGTATTTATATATTTGAATTAGGGTTTCTCCTTGCAGTTCCCAGCTTGATGTGCGAGCATTCTTACAAAACATGCACTTGGATGAAGGTGAGTATCAGATGGGACACACAAAGATCTTCATGCGAGAATCCCAGAAGCAGAAGCTTGACTCTCAACTTCACCAGACCATTTTGTCACGCATTATCGTGATCCAGAGATGGTACCGGACAAATCCACCAGCGGAGGCACTATCTCACCTTTAGAGCGGCTGTGATTAGAGTACAAGTATGTTTCTCTCCCTTTTTTTTTTTGTGTCTGTTTAGGATTTTTAAAACTGATATTATTTTAAATAGAATTTATGACTTTTTTGTAGTCACACTGTATTGAATATAATTTATTAGTAAATAGGAAATTATGATGAGATTTGTTGGAAATCATATGTATTACTATTACTAGAAAAAATCTTCAGGAGATGATAAGAGAATTTTGTCTGTATATTTACACTTTTATAAAAAAAAAAAAAAAAATTATGGTTTCATAATGTCTGTTTGTTTTCTACAGGCGCAGGTTCGTTGTTGGATAGCCCAGCAAATGTTGGCCAAGATGCGGCTTCCGGGAACATGCTGCTACTTACATCCAAAAAGTGTGGCGAGGGAGTAGGGTTCGCAGATGGTACCAGAACTTCCGAAGGGCTCTCATTGCATTCCAGGTAACTTATGTGTAATATAGGAGAGGGTTGGGGTAAAAAAGTGATAGCTGAGTTTACATATTTTTACATCTAAAACTGTTCTTTTGTTATTACAAGAACACGAATAAAGACTCATAAGGAAAGTAGAGTGTCCAGTGTTGTCAAAGAAATAAAGATTAAAGAATATTTATTTTTTCTATAAATTCTATAATGGGTATCATTTATTTATGAATGTGCTTTCCTTCAAACAAAATATAATTGAAGATAATATAATGTTGTAGGCTTGTGTAAGGGAGAGCAAGCGAGGCAACGGTACCGCATCCTCCGTGAGGAATGGAGACGGCAAAAAGCAGAGGAAGGCCGGAGAAGACTGAAGGAGGAGGAGGAGTTATCGGTGACCTCAGTTACCACTGTTGGATCTATTACCTCAGTCCCTGTCGTTGAATCGTCAGAACCTGCTCAACCCCCTCCCCGAAGACGGTCAACGTCTGTGGTTCAGGTATTTCATGTCTTACTTGTTTATTTATTTATTTACTTTATAGCTGACTGATGTTTGGGAGGATTCATTGAGTATGCTGAATGGGGTGATAGTATTGGTCAAAAAATATTTCATTTATTTATTAGTTCTGCATCCTCCCATGGGATTATAAAAACAGCTAGTCCTTCCTGGATTGTATAGGGGATCATAAGTCAGTTTTTTTTTGTTTTGTTTTTTTTCATCACACAATCAAAGGGTTAAGCTACAGCTATCAATTGCAGGAGGACATTTCTTAGAAAATGTAAGTTTTGTGCACATAATAAAGGAAATCATTTTTGGCAGTAGGTGGATAATAAGTAAGTTACACCTATGCTACTGGGGATGACATATATGTAGATGCCTTGGCCACTGTGAGTTTATTTTATTTATTATCTTTTCATACCTTCACAAGTGTTTAGCCACCAAGCTGGCAATTACTGGTACTGCCTATCTCTCTTGTTTACCCATTTTGTTGATTTTCAGAAATATTCTCTTTGATTTTATTGCTGTGAGTAATGTAACATTATAATGATTATGTCTAAAATGATAATGACAGCATCAGTATTAACCTCTATGATATGGATGACGTTACAGGCCTGTCATGGAAAAATAGGGCAAGGGCCGGGTGATGTGAACATAGCGTCATTGGACAAAATACCTTTGGGCTGGCTGACGCTAACTTGCCATCATGAGCGAAGGCCAAGGTGACAGAAAAGACTCGACACGAGTGCACAAACCTCTTGGAGTGTGATTAGACTCATTTGGTGCTTAGAAGGGAGCTTTTGCATTATTCCCATCAAAAAACAAAAGTGGAATGTAAGATGTGTAAGCTGTAACTAGAAGAGTGCCAGCTCCAAGGAGGGTGCCATTTCCATGCTGTGCATCGAATTCCTGGCCATATGACTGGTGGCGCAGGTTTTATTACGGAAAATTGAAAATTATAGAAAAATAAGATATATGACACAAGTAACCAAGTGTTAGTTATTTACTACTTAGAGAGATGATATGGAGTCTGTGCAAGGAAAGTATACTATTACCATCTGGATAAAGCAAATCAATGACAAGTATGGACCTTGGAAAATGGCAAAAAAGCTAAAAAAAAAAAGTTGGTGCAAAATAACTTTGTAAAAGGGAGGCACAGAGTCTTGTCACCACTCATGAGTGTTTGTTCATGCCCAGCCTATGGGTATTTGCCACTTATGTAACCCAGAAAAAAACAATCCATAAGACTCAAGGAAAGGGGAAGTCAGGCGAAGGCACAAGATCTGCTAATTAATTCCTTTGTGGCTAAGTACTTGTTCAACCATATGTTTCACAAAACAAAACTGCTGTGGACATCACTTTTTCGTGGCAGCATTAGGTCAAAAGATATTTTCCAATTAACGTAATTCAATTTTTTTTCCCCCATAGAATGCACCAGTCCATAAACTACACAGAAGACAAAGTGAACAGCTTATTGGCGAGCGTAGACTATCGGAAAGCCAGCAGCCATACAACCAGGAAATGCGGAGGCTGAGTGAGACAGCTGTTCCCCTGAGAAGATCCTCCCCTGGAAGTACAGTGGTCCCGGTAAGTTAAAGACTGCAGCAACTGAGAGTTGAAAAATTTTGTGATTAGTAAGTTTTGATTAGAAAGTGTTAAGTTCAAATTATTTTTCCATTGTTACTAATACATTTTATGGGGACCAAGCTTCTTGTAATAAGGGATTTGTAATTCTCGTCAGCAGTGCTTGCTATTATTTACTGACTTCATTGGTCATATGATTATAACAGTGCTTGGTGTAAAAGTGTGAGACAGAGGTAGGGAGAAAGAATGAAAGCAAGTGAGAAAGACAGAGTAATTGAGAATGTGCATGTGTACATAATATGTGTGTTGGGTGGGGGGCATGAAGCAATTTATGGCATGTGGCAAAAAATTAAAAAGAGCATTTGACTGTTAGCAGATTATGTTTGTTATAGTACCGAATAATTTTCTTTAGATACTAATATTATTGTTGTTAATTTTCCTCAGGAATATGTACTGAAAACCAGTTTGTCTGAACTTTGATACTCCAAAACTAATCTCTCTCCCTCACTCCTTGGGATGATCCACTTAATTTATATGAATTAGTTAAACTTTCTAGTCCTATTCACCATGATGGAGGCTTTCCTCAGAATCTGTGGGAAGTACTGTGGGGAGTAAGGCTTGTCAAAAAGTGGGAGGCTGTTTTCATGGAACTCTTTTATTATTAGTAAGATGTAGGTAATTTCTTCCAACCACATCCATATCATACTTCCTTGCTCTTGGAGACCCTCCTCTCCCTTAGCCAATCATATAGTCGTGAATGTAATGTACTAAATGTGAATTAGTAATCCTGGTACTCCATAGCATATTCTACCCAGTTTTAACCTCCACTCTCTCCAGTATTCTCCCTTTGCACACCAAATTATTTTCTATTGCAGAATTACCTCAGGATTGTATTGATGAAAATTTGATTTTGTTGCTTTGCATTAGTTTTCTTTACTTATTTACATGTATATAGTGATTTATCCCCATTTTCCTCAAGCTTTAGGGATTAACAAAATCTTCCAATTTTAATTACCCTTAACCCACCCGCGCCGGGGTACATTTTGTAGCCAAAATTTAAAAAATCCGGGCAGCTACAAAATCGGCGGGCGGAGCTTCCCCAGAGTCTGTCCGCCCCGCCCCGGCCGCCCTTCTGCCGCGAAGCACGGCTCCGAGACAGCATCGCACTGGCGGGCAGCCCGACACTGTTTATTTTTTCCCTGTGTCCCATATATGTGACACCCGGGACGAATGGGTTGATTGCAAAAGACCTTGATTTTCAAGTTTTACAAAGATAGATATAGGTTTATATCTTGAAAGAGTAACAGGCCTTGCATAATTGTGATCAATAGGACTAAAGTTATTAGACATGAATTATCTAATCCACTTGCACTGGGTGTCTCACATGTGAGATGCCCTAAAAAAAAAAATTCCTGGGTTTCCTGCCGGTGCGATATCTAGATTGGAGCATGTGCACTGATTTTGTCGCCCATGGTGGATGGCGGGCAGGCCGGTTCCTGGACTGGCCCACATGCTGACTTTGACACCGCCCAGGAACTATTATTTTCAGCTTGAAAATGTACCAGTGCTAGTGGGTTAAAGGATGTAGATATCTAAATATATATATGCAGATCATGTTCTTCTTAACACTTGTGATCTGTTTTTTTTTCTCTCTTAGGTTCAAACTCGGCACAGTGAAGATAGTCAAGGGGGACCATCACCCCCATCATCACCAAGTATTGTAGAAGGAGAGAAAGCAGTTGTGAAAGCTAAGTCCTTCCGACATCGTCCTTATTCCAAAGTTCCTCTGGCAAACCAGTCAGCTGTCACTCCGTCAGGTAAGTCCTTGCAAGATGTTCTATGGATGTTTGCAAAAATATATATGTAATATATTTAACTTTGATTTGGTGTGCATGGATTATGGGTGAACAGACTAATTTATTTTATGTAATCTTAAAGGAATGGATGGTGTGTGAATAGTTAATATTCCTCTAACTGCTAGTGTCATGTCATTGAATTAACCTTGGTAACAGAAAAATTGATTTATTTCTTTATCCTGCTGTGTCCATAAAAAATACAGAATGAAAGAATTAGGCTGCTTGTCATAAATAACACAGACAAAAATACCTTGTAGAAAAAGTTCTGCTTTGTGTGTATGAGAATACTCACCCTTTACGTCTCTGTAAATAGCATCGTCAGAGAGCCTGAGCTCCAACCAGCTTGAGAGAAAGTCAAGCACAGGTGGCACAGAGGATGACGGGAACAGACATTCTCAGCTACAGCACCAGGACTCACATGGGGTCATGAAGTTGTCAAGGCAGTTCAGAAAGCCTTTCAAGAAAAATAATGGGTGAGATGATGGTTGCATTTTGGTTGCCTGCTTCTTACCTTGGATGTTGTGTGGAAATTGGATTTGTAATTGGTGTTATTTTAAGTGTTGATTATGTGGAGAATATTTATTCTATTTCTTGATTGTTAATAAATTCCTTTCATACTATGACTATAACTTTTACCTACTACAAGTAAAAAAAGCGACTAAACTAAACATAAGTTCTTTCTCGGCTTCCAATAGTACTAGAGCTACATTTATTTCGTAACTAAGGTTTATTATACTTTCCTCACATTTGATTTCTAATGGTATAACATGTATATTTATATATATGAATACATTACATTATGTCTTCAGTATTTAGACTGATAAACTCTCCCTTTCTGTCTCAGGTAAAAGAGAGGGCAGTATGAGTGAGAGTGAGGATGCCATGTCATATGAGTCGCAGCCGCAGACGCCCACCAGTCCAGGCGACTACCAACCCAGCTTCTCGGCAGAGATTACCTCCTCAGATGCATCTGCCCCAGTTGTGAAGGGGAGGTGTGCCAGCAGTGGAAATGGCCAGCAGGGAGCTTCCTCATGGGAGCTGCGAGAGAGGAGCCGCGGGCCAAAGAACCCCTCAAGCCTTCATCTAGCCTGCCAGATGTGGTACAGGGATTTTCCAGGTATGAGGATTTTTTCGATAGTTTTTACTGTGGGGTGGAGGGCATTTTAAGAGTTGATGTAGTGAGTGGCTTTGGATTAAGGAGACTCTGGTTTTTAGATTATTTCATAATAATCATACTGTTTTTCATAGACTGGATGTCCAAAAGTAGTGGGCGTTTCACATGTGATTATTTTATTAAAAATGAGATGCATGTATTGTCCAGGAGTGTACAGGGGATCCTAATTGTTCATAGTAAATGAACCAGAAACCTATGAGAGGAATAGCAATATACAAGATTCCATAGGAATACATTATGAAATAGTGTAATGTAGACGAGCACTGTAATATCCAGTAGTTTGTTCAGGCAAATAGTTTATTTTATGTTTATTGTTAAAATTGTACCAGAGTAATACCTACATTGTAGTAAAAAATAAGGTAATACAAATGAGAAAAATAAACATTAGGTGTTGTGAAACATGGTCTAAATATTACACACCACAAAATTTTGGAGGGGGTCACAGTATAAGAAAAATGTATACATGTCATGATGCATGTATATGTCATAAGCCATTATGTCATGACGGCTATAGCTGTATCTATCACTGAAGGGTTAAATAAAAGTCATACAATTTGTGTAATCCTTTACTAACATATAATCCAGTTATTAGTGTAAAAAGATTTCCATATTAATTAAGTTTAGGGAAAAAGTTTGCAATAATGTATGTTCAACATGGAAGAGAAAAAAATCATAATGGTAATAACAAATTTCAGCATGGAGCCAGGAGGAGTGCAGGGAGCAGCTTCCTTGCCTCTGTCTGTGGTTGGGGGTGACACAGATGCCCTGAAACGCATCCTGGCAAGCAGTCCGCATACGCTTAAGCAGTCTACGTTGCTGAAGAAGGAAGTGTGCATTGCATGTGACAAACCCTTCACAAGCTTCTTCATCAATACAGGCTACAAGTGTTTAGGTAAAATGGCTTGATATTTATTTAGTTTATTCAAAATTATTGTTATTATTAATATTATTTCATTGTTCTTAATTCTTTAATGAAATATTATAGTGTTTATTAAAAAAATTTACAGTATTTTTGTTATTTCCCTCATACTTTTGAAAGGTTACCATGACTCCTTGCATTTTAATCCTCCTGCTCCCCCCCTCCAGGTTGTAAGAAGGTATTCCACCCTCGTTGCATTGAGGCTTCCCTCACTATTGGCTGCCAGGATGCATCAGGTGTTGGTAAGGAGAATGCTAGCCCGTCCAGTAAGAAGCCCAGAAGATTTGACCAGGAGGATAACTGGAATGTCACTCGAACATCAGAGTTTATTGACAAGTCAGATGAGGTCATTAAGGATGCAGACGAGCTCAGAAGGCTTGAGGAATTCATCACGCGAAAGGTAAGGAGAATTCCTTGTAGTGATTTACAAGGGTTTCACTTTTTCTTGGTCCTTCTCTTTGCTTGAATATATGTAACTTCATTGTTAAAAATAAAAGTATCTTTACTTAACGCACAACCTCTCTTTACCTCTTTACTCTGCAGTTGTACCAACTGGAAGAGAAAGAGAGTGAGAAGTCAGATACAC
This sequence comes from Penaeus vannamei, assembly GCF_003789085.1. Taxonomy (NCBI): domain Eukaryota; kingdom Metazoa; phylum Arthropoda; class Malacostraca; order Decapoda; family Penaeidae; genus Penaeus; species Penaeus vannamei. The sequence goes on along the minus strand of NW_020869128.1, from coordinate 1,200,424 downwards.
GCACACAGAGCCTGGACCGCAGCTTCTCTCGTGAAGCACCCACACGGGACCTGGAAGTAAGTGTTCGGCTAAGGGACCGGAAGGACTCCCTTGTTGACCAAATGTTCTGCCAGTCATTACGAGAGTTCAAGACCAACCTTGTATCGACATACAGCGTAGCCTTCCAGAAGGAGTCCAACTTAGCTCTCAAGTACAAGGATCTTATTAAGAATTTTGAACAGGTTGGTAGTGTCTTTTGCAGTTATTATTACTTTTTTAGTATTATGGATTGAATGGTAGATAAATGAAAATTAGAAGTCTATAAATGGAGTGCATAAGCCTCTCTCCTGAAATTGATATCAAAGTCGCCACAGAAGATGATGTGTTGAAATGAGGGGTGATGTTTTATCCTCCTTATTTCTTAATTAAAGTATTGCAAAACAAAGACATGGCCAAATTTGGAGGGCTCTAGGTTGGGAACTAAGGCCATTGGAAGTGTAAAATTCATCTCCATATGGCATTTAGAGCAAAGAGTAGCCTCCATTGTCATGGCATGTATGGGTGTTAGGTATTTTTTTTTATTTCATTTGCTATTGTATCTTATTAATTTGAAGCTGGAGTGAAGTAAGTTTTTAAAATAGCTTAGATTTCACTTATTTATTTTTATTTTCTTCAATCTTATTTTTCTCTAATTGTTTTCAAGGTAATGAACACCGTGTGTAAAGAAAAGATGGCAATGATACCTTCCCAGTCACAATGGGCGTGAATGCGTTCCGAGGTTTCCTAGATGAGTTCATCCGGGAGAAAAAGAAGCCCATTGAGGAGAAGTCATTTGTGAAGAAGAGAAAGAGACACAGACGCAAAAAGAAGAAGGTTGTTAAAAATGTACTGTAAAATAATTCGGCATGTTATTTTGCATGTTAATAAATGCTGATTTGTTTTATATATCTTTGATAATAGTATACATAAACTGAATTAGATAAAGTGTATAATTATGTGATGAAGTATTTGAGCAATAAATGTGGTACTCGTTCTAATCTAGTTTTGAATTTTCAGGTGGAGGAGTTGGTGTACGGGGCCCATATCTTCACCCACATCATGGTGAACATTCCAACACAGTGTGAAGTGTGCAACTCCTTCCTCTGGCTCTCTATGAAGGCCCTTACCTGCCAAAGTAATTAGTTTTTCTTTATTATTGTTGCCCTTTTGAATTTGGTGCTTAAGAATATGAAGAATACTTGGAGAAAATAATTACAAGGACTAATTGCATGAACTGGAGAGACAATTTGGTTTTGCTGTTGAGTCTCTTATTTGTTTAGATGTGTGGGGTTTGGGTGTCAGGGTTTTCTAATATAGAAAAAGAATGAAAGTAGTGCTGCTTGTTTCATGTTTCAAGTCCCCCTGTTTCATTGAATTTAGAATGTGAGTTTAGGCACTGACAGATAAAGAAGAAGCCGAAAAAGAATTTGATATTATTTAATTTTAAACCACATCAGTGACATTTCCAAATATTCTGTACTATATTTTTTCTCTCACCCTACATCATCTTGTTTCCTAATACTCCTTAAAATTTCCCACTTTCAAGATGTAAAGTGACTTGCCACCAAAAGTGTTACAAAAAGGCTGATGCTAAGTGCAGCCATGAGGGCCCCAAACCTGTGGTGGTGGCAACTGGCACCCCGCCAACACGTAACCGGGTCTTCTCTGTCCCACTGGAGAACCTGGTCAAGCCGGGTGAGAAAATACCAGGTGTGATAGATCGCCTCATCACGAGTATTGAACTCTATGGGCTCTACACAGAGGGGCTTCTACCGAAAGTCAGGCGCAGCGACAAAGGTAGGTTTCTGTAACTGCAAAGGTGTTGCCTTTGGGATTGACTC
>NW_020869128.1:1185601-1188174 GCF_003789085.1 Penaeus vannamei | reverse complement strand
TAGGAGGAGAGGAGAAGAAAAAGAAGAAGAGGAAGAAAAGAAGAAAAGAAGAAGTACTGAGAGAATATGAGAAAGAAGAAGAATTTTCGCTCGGTTATCTGAGGACCAAGAGGAGGAGGAGGAGGAGGAGGGAGAAGGAAGAAGAAGAAGAAGGAGGAGGAGGAGGGAAGGGGAGAGAGAGATAAAAAGAAGAGAAAGGAGAAAAAAAAAACAGAAAAATAGAAACGATAAGAAGTAAAAGAATAATAAGAAAAAGAATAATAACAAGAAAAGGATGATAATAAGAAAAGGAGAACAGTAAATAGAGAATAATAATAAGAAAAGAAGAATAAGCATAAGAATAAGAATAAGAAAAAGAGACAAAAAATGAAATATTGAAAGACTGAAACACCCTTTATGGGCATTCCAAATGTATATGATATTATCTGAAGACAGAATGGAGAGGCAGAGATACAAAATTTTATCTTATTGACAAACTGAAATTGAAAAAATGAAGAACACAAGAATATATAAGTTAAAAGAATCCAATATTTCACTGAGCCAAAAATATACACATAAAACAGCTGACAATGTTAAAAGGGACGTGATAACATGAGCTTAATATATACAAAAGAAAGACGATAAAAAAATTGAAGGAACTATCGAAGACAAAGACCTTCCAAAAAAAAGAAGAAGAAAAAATAATGTACAAAAAAGAAAGTAAAAAAAAACGATATAAAAAAGGCTTGACAGACCCATCGAAGACAAAGACCTTCAAAAAAGAAAGAACGAAAGAATGAAAGAAAGAAAAAAACAAAAAAACGATAAAATAGGCTTGACATAACCACCCAAGACAAAAACCTTCAAAAAAGAAAGAGAGAAAGAAAGAAAGAAAAACATTTAAAAAAAGACAAAAAAAAGGCCTGACAGAAACCTTAAAACCTTCAAAACAAGGAACAAAACAACAACAACAACAACAACAAAAACTTACGCGTTTCAACAACACCGCTGATGAAGTTGTCCTCAGGCCTGCTCTCGATGCTGACACCCTGCCAACCGCGACCCAAGCTGGTGCAGTAGTTGACAGCTTCAGCGTGGGTGTAGTTCTCGTAGTAATTGTGACACCAGGAGTAGTGGTATTGGCTGCCGTCCTTGATGAAATCGACGGGGCCTTGGAAGGGGCACCTGACTTGGTAGGGGGGCGCGTGGGGTCCTGTGGGGGAGCCGCCGGAGCCATAGCGGTTGCAGGAGGCGACCGCGAGGATGTTCAGGAGGATGAGGCTCTTCATCTGGGAGGAGGAGGAGGAGGAGGAGGAGGAGGAGGGAAGGGGCGTGGCTGTGAGAGGTCGAGGTAAAAATGGGGGTATGTGGGGGTATTCTTTTTCTCTTTTTTGGTCCCCTTTTTTCTGTCTCTGGCTCTCTCTTTCTTTCTCTACCTCTGTCTCTCTCTCTCTCTCTCTTTCTCTTTCTCCTCCTATCTCTGCCTCTTTCTCTCTTTCCTTCTCTCTTTCTCTCTTTCACGCTCATTCTGTGTGTCTATATCTGTCTCTCTCTCTACCTCTCTTTTATTTATCAAAAAAGACAAACATCTTAAAGAACAAATCCACACCTAGCCTCTTCCAAAGACCAAAACGACTTGGAAAAAGACTCCAGAAGTCGAATAAACAAAACAAAACTTACCTCGTGTTCGGCGGCTGGAGACTGTGACCGCTCCTTCTGCGTCGCCGCCTTATATACAGGCCCTGGACAACCGGCTGCCTCTGCTTCGGAATGCGCTTGGCAGGAGGCGCTTGCACGCACACACGCACGCGCGTGCAATGTCATGTGCATATATTTAGGTGTGTGTATATATATACATATATTCATTTATACATGGTTTTATACATACATATATATGTATATATATATANTCGAGTTCTCTCGTCATCTGTCTCTCTGCCTCTGATGTTTGCTTACGTTCTCTTGAGCTCGGTTCGTCTACTTTTGAGTTGGCTCGTTGGGCGTGGCTTCCTCTCTACTCTTCCTTATTTAAGGTCTTCTTTGCCTCTTTGAGCTCTCTGCGTACTCAGATTCGTGGGCGTCTCTCTCTACTCTGTGCGTAGGTCTTCTGCCTCTCTCTCTCTTCTCTCTTCTCCGCCCCCTCCCTCCCTCCCTCCCTCTCTCTCTCTCTCTCTCCTCTCTCTCTCTCTCTCTCTCTCCTCCTCTCTCTCTCTCTCCTCTCTCTCTCTCTCTCTCTCTCTCCTCTCTCTCTCTCCCTCTCTCTCTTCTCTCTCCTCTCTCTCTCTCTCTCTCTCTCTCTCTCTCTCTCTCTCTCTCTCTCTCTCTCTCTCTCTCTCTCTCTCTCTCTCTCTCTCTCTCTCTCTCTCTCTCTCTCTCTCTCTCTCTCTCTCTCTCTCTCTGTAATATAAATTAGCTTTTGGCTGCTAAAAATGCATGAAATATGGCTTGCATAATAATTCACAGTTATAAAGTGTTTCAGAGACATCTGTTAAACAAGTTCGAAAACAAACACGTTCATTATTCCGTTCAAACAATTAATCTTCACCCTGCTTTTGTTTATGCACAGAAGGCAACAGCTACACACGTCCCATGCA
>NW_020869128.1:1165601-1168101 GCF_003789085.1 Penaeus vannamei | reverse complement strand
TCGGAAAAGAATTCAAAATACCTTTGACAGTATATTGCGATTTTCATTTTCAGTCTCCAACATTTCTGTATTTTCGATAAGTCTACTTATTATTGTTTCGAAAGGAAGAACATTGTACTTTGTAGGGTTTTTTTCCAAATTTCTGGTGTAGCGGATATATATCTCGTTTTTTCCCTATCGGCTGTATCTCTTTGTTGTTTACTTACAATTAGGAAACCAATACAAGTACGTTCGAAGTAATATTTATTTATGCTGAGGAAAACAATGAATAGGATAAAAGACAACTAAATTCTTTGATCTTAATAGTCACCATAGAAATGTTATTTCAAGTCAACATCCTTGTCCTGCGTGTCTGTGTGTGCAGCCACATGGGTGCATGCGTGTGCGTGCGTATGTGTGTGTGTGTGTTCGAGATCGTGTATGTATGTATATATAGACAAGTTTGTAAAATATGAAAACACACATACAAACCAACTTATCTAGACACACACACACAGACAGCTATACATGTATATGTACATACATGCATATATTATGTACTCTGTCTTCGCAAAATACGCTATGGAACGGTTAACGAAACATATGAAACACAATACCACGCAAATAACAAAGGTGAACTAACGATGTAGGGATATAACAAAACGCATAAAATTTCTTTAATTAAAACGTAAACCTTTAACACCATTGACCTTTCCTTTGTATTCGTTCGCAAGACTAAATTGTCTATCGTACCCTTGAGAGAAAATGAACGGTGTCTCTATTCACTCTATTTCTACATAATACACAACTCACTCCATAAGACGGTTCAATCTAGGCTTCCTGTACAGTAAACGCCCTTTATTACACTTCAGGCAAATCTAATGTAATTAGTCTGATTATTCAAGGATTCGTAGGAATGTCCGCCGGCGCTCCTGTCTGTAACAACATCCCCGTCGCAACAGCTGCAGTGGAGACGAGAAACAGCTTCGACTAATTGGCTGCTACGTTGGCCAGCAGCTGGTGTTACGTCTCTGTTATGTCCACTAACCTGCGAGCTAAGGTAATGGAGATTTGTTTGCTGTGCTGTTCCTGATCCTCGTTTGACTGTGTTGCATTGCTGCACCTACCCTTTAGATCTGGAAGAGGGGGGGGGTTGTTGTTGTGATCTGGGGGTTATATTGTGACCGAGAAAGACGCCCGTTGTTCTGCTCTTGGGACATTTGGAAAGACAAGGCTGGTCAATACCTATACCAGGATGTGTTGTTTCGCCGTTGTGGAAACTGTCGCAAGGATTGTTAATGTCAATGGTGGTACGAACAAGACAATAACTAAATGCACTTTTTTGTACGAACAAGACAATAACTAAATGCACTTTTTTGTACGAACAAGACAATAACTAAATGCACTTTTTTGTACGAACAAGACAATAACTAAATGCACTTTTTGTACGAACAAGACATAACTAAAATGCACTTTTTTGTACGAACAAGACAATAACTAAATGCACTTTTTTGTACGAACAAGACAATAACTAAATGCACTTTTTTGTACGAACAAGACAATAACTAAATGCACTTTTTGTACGAAGACAATAACCAAATGCACTTTTTTGTACGAACAAGTTTTTTTTACGAACAAGATAATAACCAAATGCACTTTTTTTGTACGAACAAGACAAAAACCAAATGCACTTTTTTGTACGAACAATACAATAACCAAATGCACTTTTTCCATACCGAATTACCTGATTTTCATTGTGGTATTTTTTTCCATTCTAGAAATAATTCCTATAATAACCAAGAAAAAAAATAATGATGCGATCTCCAACAGGCAACATCTGCTCCACATAATATGCCTCTAATTATCGTCATTCAGTCTCGTTTTTTACGATCCTCAGCTGATGTCCCGCTAAAGGGATGACGGGGGGAAAGGAAGGCACATAAAAATATTTTTAATAACCATTTTGATTTAATGAGGCATAAAAAACGATAGTCTATTGATTATCAGGAAGAAATCACTTTATCACCGCGTGTGGAGGAATAAGAAATAGTAGACTATCTTATGATATACTGTTACTTTTGGTATTTTGAATCACGGAATGAATACCTATTTCATGATTGTATTCAAAGTGATGGAGTATTGAGAACCTACAGATTGAAGAGCTTAGGTATTATTGCCATAAATCACCATAGTAATCTTTTTATACTATGGAGATTACGAGCTACTGAGATTAGTTATGGGATAGTTTGAATTATTAATATGGAAATCACGATAGTAGAATGTCAAACTCAAAGAAAAGAAAGAGAATTTAACCCTTCCCCTAAGTAAAGAAGAAAGAAAAGAAAAAAGGAAAGGAAGAGAAAGAAAAAAAGAAAAAAGAAAGGAAAAGAAGGAATTTAAAAGTATTTAAAAAAAAAAACTGAAAAGAAAGAAAAAAAGACAAAAAAAGTAACAAAAAAGCGTAACCGTGTCCCATCTCCCGTATTTTAAATTTGAGATCCTCCCTCCGCCGACACGTCAC
>NW_020869128.1:1153101-1155601 GCF_003789085.1 Penaeus vannamei | reverse complement strand
TAAACTATATACTTACTACCTAATATATATATTAGTATATATTATATTATGAACATTACATTATATACACACACACCCCCACCACACACCACACACACACACCACTCACACACACACACACACACACACAATCATATATATATACTCATTTTATATATCATATATATAATTAGTATATATATATTATATATATAATAACTTATTATATTCATTCATAATTATTTATATTATATACACATTACATACGATACTGTATTCATTATTTGTACATATATATATATTCATATATATTCTCTAGTCTAATATTATATATTACTATATATATATATAACCTATAATATATATGGTGCTGTGTGATATATATATATATATATATATATATACTTATTATACTACTATATATATGTATGTATACTATATGTATAACTATATCATACTGTATATATATTCGTATATATATTATCAATATTATATAATATACTATATTAATATATCATTATATAATTTTATATATTATATATAATTATAATATATATACTATATATATATATATAATATATATATATTATGTGTGTGTGTGAACCCACCTGTGTGTTGTGTGTGTGTGTGTGTGCGTGTGTGTGTGTGTCCTGTGTGGTGTGTGTGTGCTGTTGTGGTGTGTGTCGTGTGCGGTGTGTGCGTGTGTTGTGTGTTGTATGTGTGTGTGTGTGTGTGCTAGTGTGTAGATCTGTGTGTATGTGTGTTGTGTGGTAATAAACCGCCTACCCAACTGTTCGTGTGTGTGTGCACATGCTCCCATGTGGTGTGGTGTGTGTGTGCTGTGGTTCGTGTCCATATATCTATATTACTAAACTAGTAACTTAACTGCATCCTATATTATTTCATATTATACATATCATATCATATAACTATTAATAACTACTGTTTAATATCTTATATAATAATATGTATTAATCACATATAATAATAATCACATATATATATATTAACTATATATATACATATGTATGTATTATGTATATGTTCTATTATAATATATATATATAAAAATCATACTATGATATAACTTGCTATTGATACTACTATATACTAAGTACTCATTACTATTATACCATATCTTATATACTATGTTTATCATATATAAAGCATATATTATATATTATATAATACCCTTTAGTATTAACTAATATATATATATACTATATATACTATATATTATATGTTAACTATATATATATACATATATTATACTAATTATTCAATATCATGTATCAATGATTACATACCTATAACGTAGTAATATACCTCTATAATGACACATATATATATATATACATATATATACATATTATATACTATAAATGGTGGTTGTATAACTGATCTATATTATACATGTATTGTATTGTAATATATTATTATATTACGCTATTATAATATATACTTAACTATCATATAAATATTATATTATATTTAACTATATATAGTACTACAATACTATATATACCTATATATATATACAAAGCTATAATACTATATACTATATATTATTATGCTACTATACCTCACTAATCTACTATACCTACTTTATACACTATATATACACACATACTATATACCACATACATGTATCCATATATATATATATATATATCATACCTAGACTATTATATATATATATATATATAATATGTTATCTATATTCTATGTTTTTATTATTATGTTATATATATATATTATATATATATATAATATATATATATATGTATGTATCTATCTATTCATCTAATCTATTATCTATCTATCTTATCTATATATATATATTATATTATGTGTGTGTGTGTGTGTTGTGTGTGTGGCCTGTGTGGTGTGGGTGGTGTGGTGTGTGTGCTGTGTGTGTGGTGCACGTGATGTGTGTTGTGGTCCATATAATATTAATATATATATATATATATATTATAATATAATATTATACTATCATAAATATATATATATATCCATATATATATGTATTTAATTATATAGTTATGTATATATTACATATACCTATCTATAATACTCCTATATCATAAATAATATACTATATATAATATAATCATATGTATGTATATATGTATTGTATATATTTTATATATACCTCCCTATCATAATATATACTACTATATAATGATAGCAATATATATACTAATATTATATATATATAACCAGCATATTATTATATATATATACTATATATATATATATATAACTATACCTATATGTATACTAATTATATATACTATATCATTTATATATATATGTATATACATATAATATACTAATACTATATATATTATACTAAGCATATTATAATCTACTATATATTATGATTAATAATACAGGGGAGATATATATATATATATATCAAGTTCTATATATAATATATATATACTATATATGTATATTATTGTATATATGTATCACATACATGTATATGTATATATATATAATATTATATTATTAA
>NW_020869128.1:1138101-1140601 GCF_003789085.1 Penaeus vannamei | reverse complement strand
AAAGGGCCGTGGGTTATGATAGTATATTATTTTTTCGATGAATTAATATTGGAATATGTTGTGTGTGTGAACGTGTTTGTTTACAATATGTAGTTAATCAAATGTTTTTATCAATACATAATCATGTACTGAAAATTATGGACAAATGCATTGGATTTTTAAAGACAACGAAAACATTGATACATCTATTTATATTTATAGAGAGCAAATATGATATACGTTATACTATAGTAGAACTGGAGTGAACTGAACTTCATACATACATACATACATACATACATACATACAGACAGACAAACATGTATCTATGTGGACATGTATATATATACTGTATGTACATATGTATATATACATATATATATATATATATATATATATATATATATATATATATATATATATATATGTGTGTGTGTGTGTGTGTGTGTGTGTGTGTGTGTGTGTGTGTATACATATATATATTATATATATATATATTATATATATATATATATATATATATATATATATATATATATATATATATATATATATATATATATATACATATATATATATATATATATATATATATATATATATATATATATATATATATATATATATATATATATATATATGTGTGTGTGTGTGTGTGTGTGTGTATGTGTGTGTGTGTGTGTGTGTGTGTGTGTTATATATAATATATATATATTATATATATATATATATATATAATATACATAGATATAGATATATATAGATATATATAGATTTAGATATAGATATAGATATAGATATACATAAACACACACACACATATGTGGGTGTGAGGGTATGTATGTTTCAGTGTATGTATGTACTCACACACTGTAAAAACAGAAAATATTTTGCTCTTTTTGTGATGAAACTATCAGAGATATAATCTTTTGACAATCTTTAGGGGAAATTGAGGTCTGGTCAAAAATGACGTTTTCATTTTTGAGATAAGATTTCTGCGTTTTACCGCCACCCTGTTGTGCGAATAACATCTATTATTAATTTCATTATCATCATCATTATTATTATTATTATTAATCATCATTATTATTATCATCATTATTGTTATCATTATTATCATTATTATTATAATAGTGATTGTATCATTATTGATATTATTACTATTATGATCATCATTACTTTTATCATTATTATCATCACTGAATTTATCATTATTATCAGCATCAGCATCATCATCATTGTTATTATTAATATTAATGTTATTATTATTTTTTTTTACTATTATTATTATCATTATTATCATTATCATTATTATTACCGATATTATTATACTTACTATTGTTATTATTTTGACTTTTCGTTAGATTATTTTGTTATTACTATCATTATCAATACATCATTACTACTATCATTATTGTCCTTATTATTACTATAATTATAATAATAATAACATTAACAGTAATGATAATAATAATTATTATCATTACTAGTAGTGGTATTAATAGTAGTAGTAGTATCATCATCACTCTTATGATCTTTATCATTATTATGATCATTATCATCAATTTCATTATCATTTTTACTATCATCATTATTATTATCACCATTATTATTATCCCTATTATTATTATCCCCATTATTATTATCATTATCATAATTGTTGTTATTATCAATGTTATCTTTATTCTTACTGTCATTAATATTCAAATTATAATTGTCATAGTTATCATCATTGCCATCATTTTAATTATCATTATCGATATTTTTTATTATATTATTATCATCCTTACCATAATCGTTATCACTATCATCAGTATTACTATCATTACAGTATTAATATCATCATTATTTTTGTTATCATTATCAGTATTATTATTATTGTTATTATTACTATCATTATTATTATCATCATTACCATCACTATCATCATTATTATTCCTGTTATTATCATCATCATTCTCATCATTATAATCATTCTCGTTACTATCATCATTATACTCTTAGTAGTAGTAGTAGTAGTAGCAGTAGTAGCAGCAGTAGCAGTATTATCATAATCATTACTTTCATTATTATCATCATTATTATTATTATCAATATTCTCATTAGTGTTAATAATATTATTACCAATATTATTGTTATCACTTTTATCGATTATTAGTTTGTTTGTTTTTTACTATAATTATTGTCATTACTATCACTCTTATCACCATCATAATCATCACCACTTTCATCATCATCACAACCACCTTCACCATCAAACCACTTTTTCCCTCGCATTTTATGGCTTATATCAGTGGCATATGAGCCAGGACTTATCTCAGAAAATGATATTTTTAGTAATGCTGCCTTTTGATCCTCAGGTCTTTTTTTTCTTCTTCTTCTTTTAGCCAGATTCTAAGATGAAGTAAATTTTAGGAACAAGACCAATGTCAGAGAATCGAGACAGAAGTGGTACATTATTATATACCCAGTCTGACTGCACACTTGATATTTTGTTTCCTTCACAAAATAGTCAGTTTTT
>NW_020869128.1:1128101-1133101 GCF_003789085.1 Penaeus vannamei | reverse complement strand
GTGAACCAGGCATACGATATTATTACTATGACTTGTAAAATTGAAATGTCATATTACCTTTTTTTTTTTAACCCGGATCATAGTCGTGGATCCGGGTTAGCTGGGAAAATAACGCAAAAATGGAGCAAAATGAATATCATGCAAGGGAAATATCCCGAAAAAATATGAACGTACATATATAAATAGATAGATAAATAAATATATATATATATATATATATGTGTGTGTGTGTGTGTGTGTGTGTGTGTGTGTGTGTGTGTGTGTGTGTGTGTGTGTAAAAAAGTATGAATGAGACCGGATATCTTCACAATACAAGACCGGATTCGATTACGTCTTCATCAGAAATACCGTATTTCTTATGAAGACGTAATCGAAACCGGTCAAATACATCTCTTTTATTGTGAAAATATCCAGTCTTATTCATACCTTTTCTACATTTGTCAACATGGATATGTTTCATATATATGCATATATATATATATATATATATATATATATATATATATATATATATATATATATATATATATATATATATATATATATACAGTACGTACGCACGCACACACAGAAAGACACACACACACATATATATGTGTGTGTGTGTGTCCAGACGAACGAGCAAACAGACCCAACCCAATTATCATTTGGAATCTACAGCAAATTAGTTTTGCAATATTTCATGAGAGTGAGCCTAATCTGTGTCTCATTTATTCACTTTCCCAAGAATGTTTAGGACAGATGTTTGCCCCAACGCCAGTGTAATCAGTTACCTTCATGAATAATATTCTCTCCTGAGGATGAAATGCCCTTTCCTCCGCTGCAACTTTGGGTTCATCCGTTGCAATTGCTCAATTCACCGCCTCCATTGCATCTCCTCCCCCCCTCTAACTCCCTCCCTTCCCCCACTCCTAACTCCCTCCCTTCCCCTATCCCTAACTCCCTCCCTTCCCACCCCTCTCACCCCCCTCACACATATAATTCGCTCTCCCCCTACCCCTAACTTACTCCACTCCCCCCAGCCCTCTCCCTCTCTTCCCCCTCCCTTTTCCCTCCCCCTCACTCACATAATTCGCTCTCCCCCCCCCCCCCCGATTCAGCACTCAAAAGGTCCCACTTTGCCCACACATCTCCCCACCCCCTTCCCCCGCCTTGTACTTTCCGCAGCTCTACCCTCCTCCCCTCATCCGTCTGCTCTCGTCTGCTCCCCTTGCCTCACCTTGCCTCACTCTCCTTATTCTTATTCTCCTCTCTCCTTATCCCTCTACCCCCATCTCTACTCCTTTCACTCTTTATTCTATCCTTCTTCCCTACCTAAACCACCCTTCCTTATCTCTACTCCCCCTACCTTTATACCCACCCCCTACCCCACCTCTACTTCCCCTCCCCCAGCTGCAACCTCCCTCACCACCCACTCCTACCCCTCCCCTGCCCAGGAATTCAAAAAAAAAAAAAAAAAAAAAAAAAAAAACTTTCGAACCTCATAATCCCCCTCTCCCTTTTATTTTCTAAAGGCTAAAAAAAGGGCCATTTCTTTATAAATAAATGAGAATGTTCCTGTAAATGGCGCAGTGTACAGTCACCTGCTTGGGACCTCTCGCTGCTCTGGCCGGGCGTAATTTAGCATTTCCTGCGCGCTGCACGTTTTATTCTTGCGAGGGGGAAAAATGGCCGTTTTTCATCCCGGGCCTTTTGTTTAACTTTCGCTCGTCCCGGGCGGGTGGGCGCGCTCATGTATATGCGTGCAAATTTCCATGTATGTGTATATATGTATGTATGTGCCGCCGTGTATGTGTTTACTTATATGCATATATATATATATATATATATATATATATATATATATATATATATATATATATATATATATATATATATATATATATATATATATATATATATATATAATACGACAACAATAATTGTAAACAAATAGTGGAAAACGGAAAACATTATATCTTCTTGGAAGTGCTCTCTTCATAGAGTTACCCATAGACATAGCCATCAAACCACACCATATGCAACCCCAGTGCCTTTTTCTACAGCGCAATAACACTAATTTAAAGTCCATTTGCTTTTCAATGCCGTGTTCTTAGTGCCACGTTATTTATCGTAAGTGTTATGTCTCTCGATGTGACATTTTCCGCTTCGTATTTGCTGCCCTTTTTTCGGCCATATTTTGAGCATGTTTCCCTCCTGATGTTGTGCTCGTCTCATGTGTCCGGATTTGATTTTATGCTGAACATTTTTCTCTCTCTGGTTCGGTTGATTTTCAGGTTTTGTCGGATATTTATTCTTTTTTCGATGATTTATATATCTATTTATTTTTTCTATCTATCTATCTATCTATCTATCTATCTATCTATCTATCTATCTATCTATCTATCTATCTATCTATCTATCTATCTATCTATCTATCTATCTATCTATCTATCTATCTATCTATACACATATCAATCTGTCATTGTGTGTGTGTGTGTGTGTGTGTGTGTGTGTGTGTGTGTGTGTGTATGTTTTCTTAACATTAGTCTTCTCAACATAATCGACTTATACCGAGAAATGAGAAAGACAAGGACAGCCTACAGTTTACGTATATACAAACTTGTATACATATATATATATGCACACACATATGTTAACACACACACACACACACACACACACACACACACACACAGATATATATATATATATATATATATATATATATATATATATATATATATATATATATGATATATATATATATATATATAATATACGTGCTGTGGTGTGTGTGTTGTATATTATTCACATATGTTATGTATTTTCACATGTGTGTTTGTATTTTCCTTTCATTTTCTTTTAACTTTCATTCATATCCTTTCTTTTCTCTTTTCCTTTTTTCCTCCTAGTGGAATTTATTTCCAGAATATTATACAGCCATAATTCGTCCCGCTTCGCAAAATTTATGATCGCTGATAAAGTCACTTTATCTCGAAATCATTTATATCACTGGGATGAAATTTGCAGGACCATCGTTCATCAACATATGGCTTACTTGGATAAACTGTTTTGTGATAGTAGTTTAGAAGTTGCCACTGCTTATGGTGCAGTATTTAAGTTTTATAATGCTGTAGCATGCTTAGTAAAGTTAGTAGAATTTTTGTTGGTAAACGATTCTTATATATTATCGTTATTATTGGGTTTGAGTCAGAATTTTATTGTTTACTTACTTGTTAACCTGGTTCAAAATATTTATTATTGTCGTCGTACTATCACCATCGTTAATTTGCATCCTCAGTAACGCAGATTATCGTCATCTCAGATGTATTACTCATTCCACATTTAATAATATTCCTATACAAATTGCAGTCTATACACCACCTCAGATGTATTACTCATTCCACATTTATTGATTCCACATGCGTTACTCATTCCATATTCCACATGCACTACTCATTCCCCATGCATTAGTTATTCCACAACTCTTACCATAGCCTTGACAATCCAACCCTCATTACTGACCAATTTTCCGTGACCCAAAATGCAGAAGCGATTAATGCTTAATATTTACGATGCAAGTGATTCCACACTGCTGGGACTAGCCTGCATTTACGGTAATGATTATTGACTTCTAAATCATCCCCTGGGGGTCAGGACTCGCGTCAAAAAGCTGAAGTTATGACGTCATCAGGAGGGAAGGGGATACGATCCTACTCTCAATTGCCATTATACGTTGATGATTTCGACGGCAAAACTGGCAATCAAATTATCACGTTGATTGCAGACCCCCCCCCTTCCCCCCTGGTGATTCCTTGTAATTAGAGCGTCTTTTTTAGTCACTTCGACTCTCATATCTTCCGAAATAGGACTTAGGTTGTCTTATTATGTCATTTCCTTAGTGGTTAGGGTACTTGGTGTTCCAGAAAAGTTATGTAGCAGAAGATTATGGGCAATGCCCCTTTTCTTTAGCTTCAATTTTGTTCTCTGTCTCTTCTTGGTAAGTGATTTATTTATGTTTATTTTGTAAATATAACCACCAATATTGCTACTGATAGTATTAATATTATCATTATCAACATTCATTGATCATTATCATTATCATTATTATCCTAAATTATTATTATTTTTATTATTATACATTATTACTACTATCTACTACTACTCCTACTACTACTACCATTATCATCATTATTACAATTGTCACCATCATCATCATCGTTATTATTATTATTATTATCATTATTATTATTATTGTTATTATCATCATTATTATTATCATCGTATTAAATTACAATATTATATTATTTATTATTATCATTGATTATTATTATTATTATTATTATTATTATTATTATTA
This sequence comes from Penaeus vannamei, assembly GCF_003789085.1. NCBI lineage: Eukaryota > Metazoa > Arthropoda > Malacostraca > Decapoda > Penaeidae > Penaeus > Penaeus vannamei. Next base: position 1,128,759 of record NW_020869128.1, on the reverse strand, counting down.
TTATTCATTATTATTATATTATTATATATTATATCATATTATCATTATTATTATTATTCAATTATTCATTATTTATTATTATTAGATGGATTATTATTATTGTTAATACTATCATTATTATCATTATTATTTTTCTTCTCAGTATTATTATTATTATTATCTGTACTACTATGATTATCAAAATCATCACTATTACGATAATAATAATCATTATCATCAGTGCCATCATAATAATGACTTTCCTTAGTTTCATAATTATCATCATAGAAATGATCATCGTTATCATCATTATAATAAGTATAATGTATTTTACGAAGACACGCGCATGCCTATCCCAGTTACAAGTTCCATTAAGAGGAACATTGCTCGTCTGTTCAACTGATATCGATAGAGCTGCAGATACAGACACTTCCAGCCAACTCTCAGCCTTATGCACACAAGTGATATATTGGCAGCGCATCAGTTTCTGAAGCTGTTATCAGGTGGAATATTGTTACCGTGTAATATACCAGCTCGTTGATTGGCGTTGTTATCTGAATCATCACTGACAGTTTCCATACAAAGTCCACCCTGAATGACGGTGGTAATGTCTGTATGTTACTTCAATATTCATTTCATTTATTTATTTATTTGTTAAGGTTTGTTTAAATAACGCAAC
>NW_020869128.1:1085601-1088101 GCF_003789085.1 Penaeus vannamei | reverse complement strand
AATATTGAGAACCGCTGCCCAAGACCATACGTGCACGACGACGGAGTTTGCAAGGCCCGGAAAGTACGAAAGGCAGGGGGACCAGAACTGCCAAAGAAGAACAACCTCCCCCAAACTCATGCAATATTTTTTGGAACATTTGTATAGAATGTATATGGTTGGCGGAATAAGTTCGTGGCTACACTAAAATGATCGGACTGTATTTGGTAATATTGTAGTCCATTCAAATGTAAAATGTTAAATAAACAATGTAAAAATGTTAATGCCCTCAACAACACTCATTACAGCTCACACTGGCAAAAGGATGGATACTCTAAAATAATGAAAATGTTAATAAAAAGATAAATGAAATATAACAGCGTGTGAATATATGATATAATTCATTTTTGCCTACATTTCCCTTATACAATTCAACCTAAATGTCTGTTTGTCCAGAGATCAAAAACAAATGTTTCATTTATATTCACGTTTTACCCTTGTTCAGCCATAAAACGGCTGTAAATTATTATATTCCATGTAATTCTTATAAAACATACTTTTACGGACCATCAGTTAGCTGCCGCCCAAACAAACAAATCATAGTAGATAATAATGTCACATATCACTGCCTGGTAATTTAATCTCTTAAAAGTATATTTAGAGGGTGAACCTTTTAGTGGGAAAGTGTTATCTCACGTTTTCTGAGTCTCTCTCTCTCTCTCTCTCTCTCTCTCTCTCTCTCTCTCTCTCTCTCTCTCTCTCTCTCTCTCTCTCTCTCTCTCTCTCTCTCTCTCTCTCCTCTCTCTCTCTCTTTTTTTTTTTTTTTTTTTTTTTTTTTGCTTCGGTGGAAAAAAAATATTGGCTGTTTACTTCCGAAAAGTTTGACGGCGCCCTGCTATGTCTAAATTACATATAACTTTACATGTTTCACATATGTTCATGAGTGAGTATGTATGGATAACATATTTTTCGTTCTTCCGACGAGCATATCATCAAGTGTTTCAGTCATATGATATACAAAGATCTTATCTTATCATCATGGCTTTATATACATATATATATATATATATATATATATATATATATATATATATATATATATATATATATATATAGATAGATAGAGATAGATAGATAGATAGATAGATAGAGGAGAGATAGATAGAGATAGATAGATAGATAGAGATAGAGAGAGAGGAGAGACCTCTAGCGAGTGTACACTTTAAACAGTATAGCTAAGTCTGGGTCTTAACATTCGATTAGAAAACTTATTTCAGGGAATGATTTTTTATAGACATTCTTATGCCTTTGATTTGAATATTGAAATACGTGGCAAAATTCACCTAGACTTTTTAATATTGTTTATTTAACAACAGGGTCTATATTGTTTTCTCTAAATACACTAATGTTACCAGACAAAATCCCAGTTCGATATCTTCAATGTTCCCGCGACCTCACTCGGCTAGCTGTAAACATTGTCGTAAAGCGCAGAAAACCTGTAAGATAGTCGTCGTGTGTAGATCACTAAGGCGCGTCATTTCAATAACAGTGAAAGTGGGAGCTCTACACCGCCAGCAGCAACGAAGCATTTCAGATGTAGACAAGAAAGGCACAAAAACTGCGTGTGTCTATCGAGCCCCGTCAGACCCGTATGCTAAGAGGCGGTCAAGGCAGGCCATCGACTCTCCCTTGCCCGACAACGCCTACACCGACCCCCGGATACGTCAGCAGACCAGACGACGAAGTTACCCGCCAGTCTGTGCGTTAATCATGATGACAATGGTGACGTCATTCCTAACCGGGAAGTCCGAGGTCATCGCAATTATTGAAGCACCTGGCGATATCCTCTGTGGCATAGGGATCCAGCAGCTGCCAACCAAAGTCCATGTTCTGCGTAACGCAATTGACAGAGAAAATAAATATATTGGTTCTGTTGCTATTTGCAAGCCTCATAGGACTGGCATCTCCCATATCGCGTACTCACTGGAATAGACGACCTGGCAACTCTCTCTCGGACCCGGGGGAAGTGTGAAGTCAATTTAAAGTTCGTTAATTTATGAATTGGCGGACGAACAGATTCATGTCTCGGAAGATGCGTAGTTCAAACCTGATCTCTGTGACAGAATTCTATATTTGCTGTGATAATGCTATCTGTGTATAAGAAACTTTTGCAACTAATACTAACATACTTGTAGCTACCTGTAATCAAAGGATATTACTAATGTGAAAGATATAGCCATGGCAGGTTTGTTGACATGTGTAACGATGACACTGCACAGAAGTTACATAGGAAATCTGTGAACTTCAACTTAATCTCATCATAAATTTTTCAGACTTCCTCTAGGTCTTATGTAGTGTGTATGCCAGACACTCCATTTTTTCGTTAGTTTTTGTCCAGTTGTCATAATGAAGACACTTTACATGTGTGATTTCATTGTTAGACATGCACTTTAAAGACCACCAGTGTAACAGCAGTGGGGAGGAGGGGAGGAATTTAACAACAGAGACGATATAATACTAT
>NW_020869128.1:1063101-1068101 GCF_003789085.1 Penaeus vannamei | reverse complement strand
ATATAGTAATATATATATATTATTATAATTATATATATTATTATATATTAAATAATATATATTGTAATTGTATCATGTTAATTATAACTACATACATACTAATATATATATAATATATATATATATATAATATACTATTTATATATAATTAGGTTAGTATGTATGTTATATATATTATTTATATTATATTATATTATATATATATAATAATAACATATATATAATTATATCATATAGTATAATATGCTTATAAAATTACTATTTGCTACTCTCAATATTCTAATCATACCTGTCTCTCCCTCTCCATATCTCCTAAGTTCTTTGAATGTCCGTTCTATTTCTTATATTCCTTTAATGACTAACTGTTTCTCATTTTGGTCTGCCTTCATTCCTCCCACTCTCCTTCCCTCTTAATCTGCTCTCACTCTCTTACTTTCTTTCTCTCATCAATAATCTTTCCTCCTTTTCCCTAAATTCCCTCTTATCGGCCGCGATCTACTCCCTGATTCCACTTCTCTAATAAAATTCCTCTCCTGTCCCTCCACCTAATCCTTTCCCTACCCTCCCTCTCCATCTTTTGCTCTCATCAATCACCCACCCTCTCATCTCCCCTCACCAATCTTTCCTTCTCCCACCCCTACTTTCACCTTTACTTATTAATCCTTTCTCTCTCGTCTAAATTTTCCTTATTTACCTCCTCCCTCTTATCCCTCATTAACTATCCCTCTAACTTCGCTTTATTTATACATATATCTCTCCCTCTACCTCTCTATATCTCTTTCATCACCTCCTTCCTGTCTTCTGCCCCTGATCATTCTCTCTCAACCTTCCCTCCCCTTTTCCATCCTTTACTATCCGCTCAATTACCTTTTCCCTCCATTTCATTTCCTCCTCCTCCTTCTTATCGCACTCCTTCCGCTCATGTTGAAACTTACAGCTGACCACCACACAATAGAAATTGACAAGAAGTCTAAATTACTGAAAAAAACATGCCTAAACCAGTATATAAACTAAAGATTTAATATTACGACAGACCACCTGGAAGATCACCCTGCTCGCAAGAATCCATACACGTATGCTTACGACGCGAAAGACACTGTGACTGACTACCCACTGACATTCGCCACTGCAACCGATTCAACATTCGCAGCAATGACATCGGGAATAGAACCATGATCTTAAACTCCAACAACCTCAATATAATTTGAAGCAATTTCTGAGGCCTCTCGACTACAATCACTCTACACGGATGTCCTTCCTCGTCTGTCAAGGTTTCAGGAAGTTCGCTTGGATACAACACATAAATCTACAAAGACGCTTTCGTCCGCGCGTCCACCAAAATAATAACGACTCTGTTTCCGTCTATTTAGTTGTACATGTATTAATTAATACATTTGATGTTTCTTTTCAAACTGGAATACTCCCTAATGTACAAAAGATTGCCAAAGTCATATCGATCTTTAAAGCAGGTGATAAAAACTCAATCCAAAAAGCTCACCGGATCATGTCCATATTAGCAAGCATTAGTTTGATAACATATTCCCAATCGACTTTGTCGATGGAAAGTCCCTCAGTCCCTTTTCCGATTTTAATAGCTCAGTATCTACACTTATTGATAATTTTAAACAAACATTTTTTATTTTCCTAGACTTTGAACAGCATCTCGCAATACCTCGCACACCATCACGCAATTCTGTTATAGAAAGTTCGCCTCACTATGGTTCTTAAGATTCATCGATAATTGGTTTATTTTCTATCATCCAGCAATGCACCACCCTACGCTACATGTTTCCATATCGGTCAACATGTTCTCTTCCACTCTTATCGCGCCTACTTCACGGAAGTAAAACCGCAGGGTTCCATACTTGGTCTACATATTTTCTTATTGTATATAAAAGATTTGCAACAGTGCCCAAAATTTACTGTTTTAATTTTACTACTACAATGCTGATGTAAATGACATACAATTCTCAACACCATCTGCTGATAATTAAATTAAGCCGATTCATTTAATCCGAGCAATTAGATTCTCTGCTATAAAGCTAAATTTAACACCGATAAAGCTTACACTTTCTTAAAATAAATTTTCACCGAACTTATACATAACTATACTGAGATTTGACAGTGTTAAACCTACAGACTTACTGTCTAAAATTTCTTTGGCTTATGTTGGAAGTTTTGAGCCAAATTTTAAAATGATGGAGCCTAAAATAAAATACACAAATTTAGAAGGTAAGTCAAAGTAGCATGGATGTACCCATATTAGAAATATTTTTCTATCAACCGAAGCTTCAAAACAGAAATATATATCAAATTTGTTGATATATTCCTGCATCTTACCTTATTGTAAAATGTTGGTATGGAGTCGCCAAGAATCGCCTCAAAATGTTCTGTTTTTATTGCTCAATAAGAAATTTATAAGATGCCTTTGTCACCTCACGTTTGCACCGTGATATGATTACACGAACGCAGTACAATTTTAGTAGAAATGACAGTGTACTAAACTTTTATGAACCCCTCATTACTACTCTCATAGCTACATACGATTTTTGAATGTTTATAAGATAAGTCAATTTTGATAGCAAGCATTTTTACTTATCGTAAAGCAATAGATCAATAACCCTGAAATACGAAAAATGCTACCTGCTTCTGCAGCTCCATGTAAATATAAGTAAAAATATCCGTACAAAAAAGTACAAAAACAGTCATTATTGATTTTACCAGAGGTTCACAAAAATACTGGAATACAAGCCAACAATCCAGTGTACAGGAGAGTTGATTAGCCTAATAACAATATTCTCACGTTGTTAGGCATAGATATATGATAATGGCTATGTTGAGTAGAATGAGTACATTATATATTACATTAATATTGTGTACCAATATCTGGATCACTCAATCTTTATGAATATATAAATCTGTGACAACTTATCCTATTAAATCAATTGACATTTAGGCTTTTAGGTACTTTTATATGATGTGCACGTTATATTTATATTATTCCATAGTCAACTTTTGGTTCGCTAGTTTATATTTGATATACGTTTTTGTAATTATATTATACTTATTTAATATATATTATTTACTCATAACATATATGGTTACTTTCATTAGGCTAAATTTACTTACAGAATAATACTTATATAGCAAAGTTAGTGAGATCTCTGTGCTCTATACTATAAACTGACTATAGTCATACGTGTCTGGATAATATTAAGAATGTACCCATAATTCGAAATTATAATTAAAATGCTCTATTAATTCACTATGAGCTAATTAAACTTGTGATTTACCATATTCTAATGTTTATCATTTCCTCTATTCCCCTTATTATATACCATTACTTATCTTTTTATCCTCATTTTTATATTACTCAATCACTTAACCCTATAACTATCTACTACTTCAATTATACTCATACTACTTTCTCTTCCTCTATTACTTATACTCAATAATTTTACCTTTCTCTATCCCTCTCCTTCTCTATATTTCCATCCTTATACCTATATAATCACTATATCTCACTATATAATTATAAAATATATCTATCACTATTTTCCTCTCACACTTATATAATATATATATATGCTTTGAAGATTATCCTCACCATTATCACTTATATTTCTCCCTCTCTCTTTTCCATTTTACCTCAGCTTATCCACTCCTTACCCCCTCCTTTCTTACTCTACTATTCTATTATTACTCACCCCCTTTATTCACTACGTCTCCTCTATTTATATACAACTCTACTCTCATAACTCACACTCTACTCACCTTCCGGTGATATCTCTATCACCTATAATCCACTCTATCACTTACTTCTCACCTCCATTTACTATTTATCCTCACTCTCTACTCCTCCCTCTACCCCTACATCTCCCTTTCCCGCCCTATTCACTATTACTCCATATATCTATATCACCTACTTTATCCCTCTCTATTAACCTTCCGTCTCACCTCCTACTCTATCACATAATCTTCCCTATGTCACTCACCTACTCAATTACTCCTTTTATTTCTATTCTCCTCACTTCACTCTCCTTACCTCTCTAATTATAAAACTCTATATATCATAATCTTCTACCTATACTATCTATATACTCACTATAGCGTCTATTCTCCCTTTCCTCTATTCCTCATCTATCCTCATCCTCCTTACCCTCACCCTCCATCTCCCTTTTCCCCCCTCCATCTACTTCATTTCATATATTCCCTATTTCCTATACTCTACCTACTACCTCCCTCCCCCTCCATCTCTATCCATTATTCCCTATCATTATCTAATTCATCACCTTTTCCCTCTACTTACCACCTATAATACTACGACATAATAGCATATCTCTATACTTTATCTACCAGAATTTATCAATAGGTAACAAGATAGCAATTAAGTCGGATGTATGATCCTTCGCTATATATTATATATATAAATATTATTCTTAATACGGGCGCTCTATATATAATCAAGTCATATTTAATATCAATAATTTTTAAACTTCATTAACTAACTGAGAAGTACTTCGTTATAGGGTCTTAAATATAAACGATATTGAGTATATAAGTATAAAAAAAATAAAAAATATCTTAATATTTATGATTCATAGATTTAATTATACCTAGGAGTAGATATTATTGAACAAAGGGTACTGACTATCATGAGTATAGTATGATAAATTTGTAACGAGAATCTGATATAATTACTTATGTTATCTCTATACGTTAATACGGGTGGGTTCTCTCACTTTCATTTCTTTTATTCTTATACTCATATTATACTTTTTATATTTTGTCTTTGTGTGTGTCTCGTTCTGTCGTGTGTTGTCGTCTTGTGTGTGTGTGTTGCGCGCTCTGTCTTGTGTGCGTTGCTCGTTCATTCATGATTTACTGTCCCATCTAGTTCATAGTCTGCTACTCTCTCTCTTCTACTTTACTTTCCTATATTACTTTCACTTCTTGCTCATATACTAGTTCATTTATCTACTAATCTATATTACTCTCTC
>NW_020869128.1:1050903-1053403 GCF_003789085.1 Penaeus vannamei | reverse complement strand
GATACGCTAGGTCCTCTTACTTCAAAGGCAGAGAACAGTAACACGCGACAGGCCAGCGAGGAAACCGCACAATGTTGTTGCTTGATGCTTACAACTGTGTGAATGTGTAAGCACGTTCGGAGGAGGAGTTTGATGTGTAGGCCTCTTGATCCTGATGGTGTACAAGGGGGAGAGCCAGGAATAGGAATGTTGCGTGTAGACTTGTATGGGTCTCTCTCCCTCTTAGAAATCAATTAGAAGTTTAAAGAAGATAAGAAAAGACAAAATGAATTCATTAAGAAACAGTGTTTTCATTAGTGGTTCATAATTATATATATATGCATGTATATAAAAATATATATGCATATGTAGAAAGGTAAGAATATGAACGAATATCTTCACAACACAAGAGATGTAACTGACCGGTTTCAAATATATCTTCGTCAGAAATACACACACACACACACACACACACACACACACACACACACACACACACACACACACACACACACACACACACACACACACATACACACACACACACACACACACACACACATACACACACACACACACACACACACACACACACACACACACACACACACACACACACACACACACACACAACACACACACACACACACACACACACAATAACAAAAGATCTGACTCAGCGCGTCTGGCCCTCAAAGCCCACGAGTGCGACTAAAAACGCGAGGCTGATAATCCTCCTCCCACTAAAATGGTTGTGTTCCGGGCGTCGTGATGAGATTTAAATCACATTTAGTCTAACAGCGAATCTCGAGGAAGAGGAAAATATTATGTTTCGGGAACCAGGAAAGAGACGACCCCTGTTCTTTCCGTTCTTTTCCTGCATGCTTGTAATTCGACTATATTGTTTTTTTTCTTTTTCTTCCTTTCTTTTCTTCTTCTTCGTCTTCTTTAATAGTTTTTACGTTGTGTTAGATTTTCATGATTCGATTCCAAGTTATTGTCTTTTTCTCTAGAAAGTACTCCAAAAGTTCATGTGATATCCGGTACAACTACTGCCACACAGTTTTGTTTATTCGCTATAGGTGTTAAAATGTACCTTTATATAGAATTGTATTTGTATTTCTTTTATGTGCAGTGGTAGTAGCAACAGCAGCACTTTTAGGGGTAGTAGCAGTAGTAACAATAGTAGTAACAGCAGCAGTAGTAGTAGTAGTAGTAGTAGTAGCAGCAGTAGTAGTAACAACAGCAGCAACACTCTTAATGGGGTAGTAGCAGCAGTAGTAGTAGTATAGCAGTAGTAGTAGTAGTATAGCAGTAGTAGTAGTAGTAGTAGCAGCAGTAGTAGTAATAGTGTATTAGTTGTGGTGGTAGTGCTTGTAGTAGTAGTTGCAATCATACAAATAGTGATAAAAGTCACAGTTAGTAGCAATAGTAGCAGCATCAGTAGTAATAGTATTCGTAGCAGCAGTAGTTGTAGTAGTAGTAATCAATGTTGTTGTTTCTGTTGTTAATAGTAATAGTAGTAATAGTAAGAGTAATAGTATAGTAAGTAATAGTAGTAATAGTAAGTAAATAGTAGTAATAGTAAGTAGTAATAGTAGTAATAGTAAGTAGTAATAGTAGTAGTAGTAATAGTAGTATAAGTAAATAGTAGTAATAGTAATAGTAGTAATAGTATAGTAATAGTAATAGTAGTAATAGTAATAGTAGTATTGATAATAGTAGTAATAGTAATAGTAAAAATAGTAACAGTGGAATTATTCATCCCGAGCGTCCTGAAACAATGCCTTACACGCCATGGCCTAGTTCGCAGAAAGGGATAAACACGAACCAGAAATGCATTTGCAACACAGTCACGGACCATATACTCTTAATTTTCTGTCTTCCATCTTGAGAAAATGAGCAGCCTTGATTGCAGAAAGTGAAAACTCTCATTTGTGATTATTTTCGAAACAAATTTCGCCTGAGTGTGAGTGAGTGAGTATATATGTGTGTGTGTGTGTGTGTGTGTGTGTGTGTGTGTGTGTGTGTGTGTGTGTGTGTGTGTGTGCGTGTGTGTGTGTGTGTGTGTGTGCGTGTGCGTGTGTGTGCGTGTGTGTGTGTGGTGTGTGTGCGTGTATGTGTGTGTGTGTGTGTGTGTGTGTGTGTGGATGCAGGAGCCTGTGCCTCCTTCCTGGAATTCATCATATACCTCATGCCTGACCTCTATGCTGGCTACTTACTGGGCAGAATGCATTAATGAATCTGCGAATGCTGACTGCAAAGCGAATATCCCAGACATGTAAAACATATATATCAAACAGTTTGTGTGTACCGAGATGTTCATCTTTTAAAAAATAATCACAATTATTATCATTATTATTATCTTTGTTATTGTCATTATTATCATTATTTCTTTTTTATTTTCTTTCATTATTATTATCATTATTATCATTATTATATTACTATCATTATTTTCATTATCATCATTGCCATTATTGTTATCATTATTATCATTGTTATCCTAGTATCATTACTGTTA
>NW_020869128.1:1033403-1035903 GCF_003789085.1 Penaeus vannamei | reverse complement strand
TCTACACTAATGAGTGGCAAGAAAGAAATGTCTATTCAGTTAATCTGGCATGGAAATTTGACATTAACCTTTTCCGCTTTTTGGTATATTGTAAGAAAAAGATATCTCCGTTTTAAAGGTTCACTAATCCACAAAGAATGTCTGGAAATTGAAGTCTTTAATATCCTTTCATCTTTTGTAAAGGTTTCATGTTCTACATCACACACACACACACACACACACACACACACACACACACACACACACACACACACACACACACACATATATATATATATATATATATATATATATATATATATAATATATATATATATATATATATATATATATATATATATATATATATATATATATATATATATATATATATATATATATATATATATATATATATATATATAATATATATATATATATATATATATATATATATATATATATATATATATATATATATATATACACACACACACACACACACACACACACACACACTCCTATACATTCATACATACATTTTGTCTTGTTTCTTTCTTTCTTCTTTTCTCTATATACATATTTTCTGTCTATCCATCTCGCTATCTCCCTCTGTGTATCTATCTCTTAATATATAAGTTTTATAAAGGAAAATAATCTAGAGAGCGAGAGACACGAAATAAAATGCTGCATTATTTTATCTCTCACTTATTGTCTAATTTCATTTTGCATTGTATTTAATTTATTATTGATTCGTTCATTTTTTTATTTCTATTTTGTCTTCCACGAAAAAGATCAGTGACCAAGTAAGCGATAATGGCGTTTTTAATTGTTTTCTGTTTCTTAGGAAGCCAAGATAAACCATAACACAAGTTGTGTAACTTAATTATTAATCATCTTTATCATTTTTATTTTCATTATCACCACTATCGTTATGATAAGTTTTACTATTTTAATTTTTATCATCACTATTATTTTTGTTATTATTATCTTTATGAATATCATTGCTATAATTATTATTGCTCTTGTTGTTATTATTCTTATAAATGTTATTATGACTGTTATTGTTCTTATTGTTGCTGTTACCAGTGTTATCATTATTGTTACGTTATCAGTGTTATCATTATTGTTATCATTATTATCAGTATTATTATCATCATTACTATTTTCATCATCATCGTGATCATGATTATCATTATCTTTATTATTATCATCACTAACATTATTATCATTATTATCATCATCATTATTATTATTATTATTATTATTATTATTATTATTATTATTATTATTATCATTATCATCAAAGATTCCTTATCATTAATATTATCATCATTATTATCATTATTGTCATTTTTATTATTATTGCTTTCATTTTCATTATTAATATAGTAGCTATATCAATACTTTTTTTCTTTACTGATATTATTGTCATTAGTACTATTATTACCATTATTTCCATTGTTGTTTTTACTATCATTTTTTATTATGATAATCATTATTATTATTATCATATTTGTTGTTCTTGTTATTATTATGATTATTATTATCATCATTATGACTATTATTATCATCATCATTATTATTGTCATCATTATTATAATCATCATCATTATCAATTCTGTTATTGTAACTGGGTTTACAATTGTTATCATCATTATCATTGTCATCATTATCGTTATTATCATTATCATTATCTTATCTAAACTATTTCATTGTCATTACCATCATAATTATCATTATCATTCATATCATTATTGTTATGATTATCATTATTACTGTTATTATTATCATTATTACTGTTATTATTATCATTATTACTGTTATTATTATCATTATTACTGTTATTATTCATTATTAATTATTATCATTATTATTATCATTATTATTATCAGTATTATCATTACTGAATTCATTATCATTATGAATTCAATTACCATTATCGTCATTATTATCGTCTTTATTATTATCATCATGATCATTGTTTTTATCATTATTAACAATATCATTATCATCATATTTATTATTACTTTTATCATCATGATCATTACCATCTTCTTTTATCGATATCACTATAGCAATAACTATAATGATGAAAATAAGTGAAAATAAGTAAAAAAAAAAAATATTGATATAGCAAAAACGAATCTGCATATGAAGCAGTTTGCAAAAGGAAATGGACTTGCGCAAAATATTTATAAAAGATGTTACCAGTGTCGAACATTCTGCAAGTATGCCTTCCTGCTGGGTTCACACGTCACGTTTCCTGGAAAGTTTTGAGCAAGAACTTTATTCGGCGACATTTCGCACAGTATCTTGCATATATATATATATATATATATATATATATATATATATATATATATATATATATATATATATATATATATATATATATATATATATATATATATATATATATATATATATATATATATATATATATATATATATATATATATATACATATATATATATATATATATATATATATATATATATATATATATATATATGTGGT
>NW_020869128.1:1020903-1025903 GCF_003789085.1 Penaeus vannamei | reverse complement strand
CCCGAACACAGGTAAGTTGAGTGCTGGTATTTGTCATGTTTTACCTGATATTTATAGATCATAATGCTTGATAAGTTTATTAACATTGTTGTTAAATCCATCTGTATCAATTTGTGATATTCAGACGAGTCCTGGCCTTCCTCCCAAACAGACAGGAGAAAATGAAAATGCGCCAAGAACAACACACAATGTTTTATTTGAGAAAGAATATCTATTGTTTATTTAGTTATTTCAGTGGTATGTGGAAGTAGTCGCAGGTGACAGTTCTGGTAGTATCAACTAATATTTTGAGAAGGAATTTATTTATTAGAGTGACGAGTACGAGAAGGAAATCGTTTAAAAGGAGGGAAATGATCGGCTTATGTCCTAGGAAAAATCATGGGAAGCCTGGTGATAGACTGGGTGTTAGGGTCTCGATCTCAGTATATTTTTATTATGTTTATTGATATAATTTGATTTCTAATTAATAGGAAAAGGGAGGGTATATAGAATTAACCTTAAATATGAATTGAATTATTTGAGAATATTGCTTATGTTAATTATTATGTGTATTGGTTAGATTTACAAAATGATATGTCATTTGTTCATTGTTTATTTATTGAATAAAATGTTAATGCTTAAAAATGTTTATGGCCATTATAATAAAAGGCGTACTCAACAGAGGAATGAATTCATTCCCACACCCACAAGCCTTAAAGACCCTTAGGTTACGCTGCCCACAAGATTTAACGGCAGAAAGAATAGGCCTAGGAAATACATTTCAATAAAATGGGCATATGAAAAATACACATATATTTTTCCAGAATTCTCGTTGAGCAAATATGATAAATTTGTATATGTGGAAAATAGTGTTTGTTTTTTCTACATATATACATATAATATATATATATATATATATATATATATATATATATAATTATATATATTGTATGTAATATATGTACTAATATATTATATGATATACATATATATATATATATAATATATATATATATATATATAATATATATATATATATATATATATATATATATATATATTTATATAATATATATATATATATATATATATATATATATATATATATAATATATATATATATATATATATATATATATATATATATGAATGTGTGTGTATATATATACATTACACTCACACACACACACACACGCATACATATATATGTGTGTACATATATATATATATTATATACATAATATATACATGTATTATGTACATATGTGTGTGTGTGTTTGTGTGTTGTGTGTGTGTGTTACACACAGGCACACACACATACAAACAAACACACTCACATATAGATATAGATAAATATAAATATCATGTCCGAATGTATGCGTGTAGGTATGAGTATGTATGCATCCACATCACCTTTCCTTCCGACCCCCCCCGCCTTCGATCCATCCCCATCGCTCATCACCTGCAACCACATGCGTCCTGCGTCTCCCTTGATCCCCAGCATCCACTAGCTTTGTCTCTCCTCAGCATCTCTTCTCTAAATCTCTTTCTCTTCTGATCCTCTTTCCTTGGAATCCTCCTTATGTGACTCCCCTCCACCACCCTTCCTCCTCCCCACCACCCTCATCCCTTCGTTCTTTTTTTATTCTTATTCTTTTTTTCTTTCTTTCGTTCTCCTCTTCCCCCTCCTTCTCCTTCTTCTTTTCTTTTCCTCCTCCTCTCCTCCTTCTTCCTCCTCCTCCTCTCCTCCTCTCCTCCTTCCTCCTCCTCCTCCTCCCCCTCTCTTCCTTTCTCCTTCTTCATCCTCCTCCCCTTCCCCTCTCCCCTCCCCTTCCCTCGCCCCATCCTCCCCCCTGTTAAGTCTCTCAAGACGGAAGATTGCATTGCGGTCTCAGCACTGTAACATTTCCTCGGCGGAGTTCCTTCCTGTATTTCTTGAGAGGCGAGAGATACAATGGCGTGTCTCGCGGCCGCATATTGCTTCATACTCTCGGGGAACGAGTCGGATGCTGCGCCACTGGCCCTGTTCTGCGGCGCCCTCCTGCCTTTGATGCCCTCGCGCCTGTCCCGGGGTCATTAGGTTGATGCTCTACTTTTACAGATCTTAATAATTATATTAATGGAGAGAAACATATATTTATGTTTACACACACACATACATATACGTGTAGATGGATAGATAGATAGATAGACATATATATATATATATAATATATTATATATATATATATATATATATATATATATATATATATATATATATATATATATATATATGTATACATACATAACCATATGGATAGTGTATACAGTATATATACTGTATATATTATACATACTCTCATTATAGATGAATAAGTAAACAGATAGATAGACAGATAGATGAAAATATAGATAGATAGATCAACACTGTAGATATATATAAATATACGCATGGATATATAGATACAATAAGTTCCAGAGAGCAGTCGATATCGCCAATGGCATCCAAAAGACGACATGACACTATTGACACATTCGCCCAACAAAAGAACTTGAATTGCGTTTCGGAGAATTGCGTTTGAACATTCATGTCTCTTATTTATTCATGTGTTTTTTATCTGTTTGCTTATTCATTCGTCCATAACGACAATTTTATGAAGTGCACTAATTCCAGTAATATTCTCTTCTTTTGCCTGCACTTTTCTGAGCAGTTAGAAGCACCGTTCTGCGCTGAATAATTCACTTTGTAATGACTTTGAAATTATCAATTCAACGACCATCAGGAACCACTATACAACACTAGAAACAATTATGTTAAAGTTGAATTATTAATTCTAATCTATCTTTCTGCATAAATATATTTCAAGCATGTGTGTATATATATATATATATATATATATATATATATATATTATATATATATATATATATATATATATATATATATATACACGCACACTCCGTTGCAGAAAATCTCAACGTAGTACAATAACTCTACGGTAGTTTTTCAGAACATTTCACTGCCTAGTTAGATAAAAGACGATGTAATTATTTTTCCATTTTAAATTATATAATACAGATCATAATAATGTTATAACCCAAATTTGCAGTGTAGTGCTTTTACATAATGCTATGACCATGCATCAGATGTATCACAACTTCCCGACGCCTTTCCAGTTAGCCAGTGTAGAAAAATGGACCAAACTGTTTAGGTTCTGTAGTTACAACAGTAGATTACCTGTCAAAATTTATGTACCAGAGCTTAATCACTCATAGTACGTAGTAAGGGCTAGGAGGCAATTTAATCACTAGGTTGCGTATAAGTAACTGTTACTTCAGTTTTCCTTCAGAACAATTGAAATCAATATACTGGTAGTTAGTTGTATTTGCACTTTGAATGTTTTTAAGAAGTATCTGCATTCCCGTGTACGCTGATTGCCCGTGTATATTCAATCTGAGGGAATATGTATGTGTGAGTATGGGGAAGCGAGATTTAGTATGTTTATTGTGCGTAGATAAGAGAACGTTCATAAATATACATATGTTTATCGGGGTGCATAAAAATGCCAAAACGGAGTGAATCGGAAGCAAAGCGGCCGAAATAGAGATTTTAGATAAGTTTTATCTTTTGGGGCAAGAAGTACTTTATATAACTATTTACGTCCACATAATGAACATTGAGTTGGTATCTGGCCTAGGAATCGATGATCAATGGAGCACAATTTTCAGTGTCTCCAGTCTCGGTTCGTGTGCGGGCGCGGCCAGATTGGATGCAAAATTTAAACTCACAGTTTCCCCTTTGTCAACGATTTAATTTCATACTTTCCAAACACCCACCAGCCACCCTTGCACCCGTATACAAACCGGAACGGGGCAGACTGAAATTTTGGCTCCATAAATCGATTTCCAGGTCAGATACTAACTCAATTTTCATTATGTGGACAAATAGTTTCATGAAGTACAATCATTGCATTAAAAGATGAGAATAATCACCTACAAGATGCGTTCGACCCATTTTGCCACCGTGTCGGTCCGTTTCCGTGTTCTTATAAACCGTGTATATCGTAGATATACTCGGTATATAGGAAAACACAACAAAACAACTTTGTCGTAAAATATGTAGTTTCGGTTATTATGCTCGTGGAATATATATCTATTTCGTTCTAACACTTATTTATTCGTATGCAGTATGCAGTTTAACTGTATTCTTCCAAAACAAACTAGCCAGACTAATTGATATTAGTGAGTTCTGGTCTTATCCTGTATGGCACTGCAACGCTGATATCATTACCTTTGCCTTATTCCAGGCCAAAAACAAAAGCAAAAATATATACTTTCCTACTGATAAAATGAAGTCTATATATATACATACATATATATATATATATATATATATATTATATATATATATATATATATATATGAGGTGTGTCAGAAAGGTTCCAGGACTGATGTCAAAAAAGGTTTATTTCAAACCCAAACTTCTCACAACGAGTTTTCCCTTCAAAGTAATCCCCCTGGAATTTAATGCACTTTCTCATCCTTCTCTGTCACTTGCATGCACTCCTGGAAGGATTCTTCCAGGATCCTCTGCAGTTCCGTCGCCACGGCCTTTTTGCTGCCAACGTCTTCAAATCGGGTCCCCTTGATGACCCCCTTGAGCTTAGGGAAGAAGAAAAAAATCACAGACCCAGGTCGGGGGGGAGGGAGGTTGCTCCACATTGGCGATGCTCTTCTCGGCCAGGAACTGTCGGATGCTCAGGCATTGTGAGCAGGTGCACTGTCATGGTGAAGCAGCCACGAGTTGTCCCGCATCTTCTCACGCACTGAACGAAGCAAACGCTGCAGTATCTCTGTATAGACATGTTGGCTGATCGTCTGGCCCTGTGGCAAGGACTCGCAGTGGACGATCCCCGAGTGACACCAGTCCTGTAACTTTTCTGACATACCTCGTATATACATATATGAATGTGTATGTATACATATATGTAAATATATATATATAATATATATATATATATTAATATATATATATATAT
>NW_020869128.1:968403-978403 GCF_003789085.1 Penaeus vannamei | reverse complement strand
ATGTTGTTTATTAGCTATTGAGTTTTACCTGCGTAGTGGTGGTGAGGGTGGTAGTGGTGAGATGCGATTTATATAGAGATTCTTCAGTGAAATAGATTCATAGAGATGAGAAGTGTGATAGTAGATAGGACTGAGAAGAGGGGTTCAAGGATGATAAGTTTAGGGGATTCGGCGGTGGCAATGGAGGGCGAAGTGCTGTATGTAGGGTAGGTAAGCATTAGATAGAGGCAGGAGTAAGAGAGTAGAGTGGGGAGAGAGGCGCGAGAGGTGAGGAGTGGAGGGGGATTGAGCGTGACTCACGAGGGGTGGGAGAGGAGCGATAGGCTGCGATTGCGCTCATACACGTTGCCGTACATGGACGGAATGACGATGATCGGCAGGTAGGGAGTAGATAAGGCCATATATTACGGCAGACATGACTGAGAAGTGGTAGGAACCGCGAGAATAGATGAGTGGAAAGTTGAGCTATGTTGACTGTAGCGGGCAGTTTAAAGTAACGAGCTAATAAGATATACTTATCAGATACATTTGCATATCATTGCGAAACGCAGAATTAAATCCAGATAGATATTTAAAATATATAGATGACGATCTCTGCCAGGTATCTGGACAAGAAAGAGAACTAGTCGCCAACTCAGAAACAGCATCCACTGGCGAATATTTGCTGAGTTGTTCCTGGATCATCTGTGATGAGCTAATTCACGGAAATATTAGCTAAAGGGAGGTTGAAGCAATACAACTAAAGTAAGTAAATGATCAAACAGTGTGATATACACGCGCGAAAGTTTGTAGGAAATTGCCTTCCGCGCCAGACGTCCAAACTTTCCCGGTAGCGAGGGTGGGTGGGTGGTGTTGGGAGGTGGTAGGGGGGAAGGGGGTATCGGGTGAGGGGGAGGGAAAAGTAGGGGGGAATCGGTGATAGGGGAGGGGAGGAAGGGGTGGAAGGGTAGGGTTGATCGGAGCTGATGGTGCGGGGGAATGAGGGAATGGGATGGGTGCGGAATGAAGAAGTAACGAGGGGAGGAAAGAAGAAAAAAATACAAATGATCATATCGCGCCCAGTGTAGAAGTTTGGGGATAACGGGAGGTCGTGGAGGTGAGTTGCCGGGACCGAGTCGGACCAGAGAGCGCGGCGAACATACAAGGCAAGTCCGCCGGCGCGTCACACAAACCGCCTCCCACACACAGCTCAAGGACTGAATCTATCCGCCAAGAGCAGAAATCAGAACCGATGAGCAAGTAATAGCTCGGAAAACCGAAATCAATATAAAAAAAAAAAAACATTATCACAGTTAGTTTGAACAAAAACAACATTAATTGTACGAATGTCGAAATCCCATCTGGAACGCTTCACCGTCTTACGATTGAGATCAGTGAGCCGCATTTGGCTTGTATGTAAAAGGTTCCGTTAAGAGATCCACCCTAACTCGCTACCCTACAACCCGTGCTCACGTCGGTGTGTCGTTGTGTTATGTGTGATGTGTTTTGGGTGCTGTGGTGTGTTTAATGTTTGTGGTGTTGTGTGTTGAATGTTTTTGTGTGGGCGTGTGGTTTAGTGTGTCACGTGTGTTGTATTGGCATGTTGTAGTTGTGTCTGTGTGTAGTAGTGTGATGTGTGTGTGTGTAGTTGTGTGTATGTGTGGTTAGTAGTGTGTTAGTTGTATTAGTGTGTGTGTTAGTGTGTAGTGTGTGTGTTGTATGTGTGTTGTGTGTGTTTTGTTTGTAGTGTTAGATACTAAAACATATAGTAGGATGTGGTTTGTCACAGTTATCTTGTTTTGAGGATATTTCGGCTGTTTTGCTTGGGGCGGTGTCAGCAACATCAGATATTAGTTGACTATTATAACGTAGACGCTAATAGTTGCTGCTGCGGCATGCTCTCCTTTGAATGATTTTTTATGTATTTGTTGGTAGCCGTGTTGTTCGGGTAGAGATGAATAGATAGTGATAGTGAATAGACGTTATTGTTGTGTCGGATCTGTCTCGCTTGTCAATGTCCGCTCTCGCTAGAATCGAGGGATATAAGTTCTGGGCGGCTGAATCGATGGGTATTTGGTGCCGATGTGAAATTTGTAGCGTTTGACTAGTGACTGGTGCATGTATTGTTTCGGTAAGGATAGCAGCGGTGTGTGTGTGTGTAGATAGGTGGTCGTGTGAGTTTTGGTGTGTGTGTGTGTTGTGCGTGATGTGTTGTGTGTTTGTGTCCGTGTCCACTGAAATGGCTCTTTTATTATCGGTCAACATTGCAACGATTTCCTTTCGTCTGTCTTGGAACTTCTTTTCTGAAAGTATGAAGCATAAACTTTTGGTTCGGGAGCCTGCCAAGCCCTGTCTTATTTACGAGCCTAGTTTGCGAAGAGTTGCTGCACTCGTATGGAAAAAAAAACGATTAGATGTTAAAAAATACGTAACTTTTACCTGTCAGATCCGATTTCCAAGATAATCAGATTAATTACCAGTTGGTTTTGATATGACGTTCTAATTTAATTTCGTGAATCAGGACGAAACATATTTTATTTTCATTAACGAGGATTGTTTTGGAAAGGATAAAAAATATTTATTTTGTGGTTATCTAACTTGCATGCATGAAAAAATGTGCTTTTGAATAAGTCGTCGACGTTAACACAGGTAAATGACATTAAAAAATAACAAACCGACCAAAAATTAATCAAAGAATAGTAAAAAAAATAGTAATATTTTTTTTTTTATAAAAAAATTCGCACGCTAATATGAAACCCGGAAATATGAGAGACAGATCTCACAACACCAAAATAGAACCCGTAGACTCCACCTGGAAGCAAGAGTTCTTAAAGACTATCAAATAGATAAATAGGTAATAATGAAAGCAACACACACCCAGAAGAGAACACGAACACCGCTTTTAGAAGCTTCAAATAATTCATTGTGGCAGAGATGTCATTTGTACAGAAAATTAGCAACAGGTCTTACAAAATATGCTTCATAATCTTGCAAGTATATGTTACTCTCATAAAAATCAAACATCGATTATACTTTTTATATCTCTTGTTTTGTGAAAGTATTCGATCGGCTTGGGACTCTATCTATATAATTTGTTTGTCGTGTATTCAATATGACAACAAAACGGCAAGTGATGCTAGTAGTAAGGATGTATTGGGCAATATGAAATATAATCAGTGCCTATGGTATTCAAAATTATCATAGTATCAATTATCATAATCATCAAAATCATTAATCACTATCCTATGCTAATTTTCTTATTGCTAATCATTATTATTTCCTTAAATATTATCTTTCTTATTATCATTATTTGTTGGCAGCATTATTATACATTATTATTATTATTTTATTATTATTTTTATTATTATTATTATTATTATTATTATTATTATTATTATATTATTATTATTATTATTTATATTATTTTATTATTATTATTATTATTATTATTATTATTATTATTATTTATTTAATATTATTATTATTATTATTATATTATTATTATTATTATTATCATTATTATTATTATTATGATTATTATTATTATTATTATTATTATTATTATTATCATTATTATCATTATTATCAATTTCATTGTCATTATTGTTATTATTATTATTACCATCATCATTAATGCTATTATTATTTTTAATATCATTATTGTTATCATTATTATTATCTTTTTTATTCATTAATGTTATAGTTATTATTATTATCATCATCATCATTATTACTATCGTTTTTATTACAATTACTATTTTCATTATTAGCACTATCATTGTTATTATAGTCATTATTATCATTAACATAATCTTTTCACTACAATAAACCTTATTTCTATCATTGTTAATATCATTCTCAATAGAATAATCACTGTTATTGTTATAATTATTATTATTATTTTCATATTATCATGTCTATTTCAAGTACATTCTTATTATCATCATCATCATCATCCGTACTTTTATTTCTATTATTATCGCTATTGTTATGACTATCATTAATCATTATTATTATCATAATTATCTTTATCATTATGAATATTATTACTATCACTATTTATAATTTTTTTAATTATTATTATCATCATTATTTTTTTATTATTATTGTTACTATATCATTATATTAATTAATTATCATTATTATTTCTAATCATCATTATTATTTATCATTATTTTCTTTAATCATCATTATTTATATTATTATCATCACTATCATTATTAGCAATGTTCTAATTAAATAATCTTTACTATTATTAAGTGAATAATCTTTACTATTATTATCATCATCACTGTTATCATTATCATCACCATTATTAGCAAATAATCTTTACTATTATTATCATCATCACTGTTATCATTATCATCACCATTATTATCAGCATTATCATTCTGATAATTATCATCTCGTCATTATTACCATTATCATTATTCTCATTTTTATCATCATCATTATTGTCATTATTATCATTGTCACTATCATTATCATTATCATTATTGATATTATTATTATTATTATTATTATTATTATTATTATTATCATTATTATTATAATCATTATTTTTATTACTATTTTATTAATTTCATTATTATTAGTGCTATTACTATTATTATTATCATCCTTATTATCATTATTATTATAATATCATTATTTCATTATTATTATTATCATCATCAGTATTATCCTCATTATGATCTTAATTATCATTATAGTTGTTGTATGATCATCGAAATCATTATCATGATCATTACTATTATTATGCAAATATTTCTTGCTGTTAGTATCATTATCATTATCATTATTATCATTATTGTTATCATTATAGTTATTATCTTTATTATTATCATTATCATTATTATTATTAATTTTCATCATTATTTTATTATCATTATTCTTATTATCATTATATTATTATTATTATTATTATTATTATTATTATTATTATTATTATTATTATTATTATTATTATTATTATTATTATTATTATTATATTATTATTATCATTATTATTATTATTATTGTTATTATTGTTATTATCATTATTATTATTATTATTATTATTATTATTATTATTATTATATTATTATTATTATTATTATTATTATTATTTATTATTATATTATTATCATATATTATTTATTATCATCATCATTATTACTTTATATTATGTTTGTTATTATTATCATCTCATTTTTATTATCATAATCATTCTTGTTGTTATTATTATTGATATTATTGCTTTCATACTGTTGTCATTATCATTTATTATAATAATCTTTATCATTATGATATGTATTATCTTTATT
Source organism: Penaeus vannamei (assembly GCF_003789085.1). Lineage (NCBI taxonomy): Eukaryota > Metazoa > Arthropoda > Malacostraca > Decapoda > Penaeidae > Penaeus > Penaeus vannamei. The sequence continues at coordinate 973,118 of NW_020869128.1, read as the reverse complement.
AATATTATATTTTTTGTTTGTAGGCATTGTTATTATCATTATCATAATCATGATCGTCATTTTGAATATCATTATCATTATCATTGTAATATTTTGTTATTATCTTTATGATCGTTAAATTGATAATTATCCTCCTCATAATCATTATCATTATAATATTTTGTTACCACTATAATCGTTAAATTGACAATCATCATCCTCATAATCATTATCATATCATTATTCTACTTGCGTTTCGTCAGACCATTCGCACGTTAAGCTGATAATTTACGCGTGAAGTCCTATTCCGTGTGGCTGCAGACTCGTTGCCGCTTCACTTTAGTGTAAAATTGGGTGCCAACTGATATCATAATTATACGCGCACACACAAGGTATACGTACATAGACACGCACACACATACGCATACGCACATGCTTAATGGTGTGAATCTATGAAATAATTATTATTTTCATTGCCATTATCGTTATGATCATTGTTATTGTTTTCTTCATTATTATCACTATAACTACTGCTACTACTACTCATACTACTATTACCACTACTAGTACTAAATACTATTACTACTACTGCTATTACAAATTCTACTATTACCACTACTGCTACTACTAATACTACTATTATTACTACTACTATTGCTATCATTATTATCATTGTTTTCGCTACCATTCTTCTTCTTCGAGGCAAGTACACGGTGTTCAAGTAGTTAGACCGTCGCTTTATGCACATATATTGTCCATGTGACTCTCTGAGGAAAAGGGAAGATCGAGAAGGGGAAACAGAGGAGAAACGGAGAAGATAGAGAGAAAATGAAGACATAGAGAGAAAATGGGGAATGAAGAACTGGAATGAGAGGGGGAAGGGATATGGGCTCAGAGGGACGGGAGAGGGAGGGGAGGGAATAAAGAAGCCTAGAATGGGGAGTTAAAGAGGAAGAAGAGAGAATCGGGAGGAGACAGATATATAAGACTTTAAAGTAGCAGGGGATGGGTGAATTGTACGAAGATTAGGGAGTATGAGGGGATGGCGTAAAGGGAAAATGGAGAGGGGAGGCGAAGGGCTGGAAGTTGGAAGAGGAAACAACATTACCTCTTTCTACCGTTGAACTTCCTCAGGATCCGCTAGTTATTATTATTGTTATCATTATTATCATTACCATTACTATTATTTTTTCTGTTGTTATTGCTCCCATCACCATCAGTATTAATGGTATTATTACCATTAATCACTATTGTTAGTATTATCATTGTTATTAACATTATCAATATCATCATCATTATCATCACCGTCAATAGCATTATTATTTCCAGTATCATTAATATCATTGTGATTAATATCATTATTATTATTATTATCAATGTAGTTATTTCTATGATTATTACTATTACCAACACCATTATCAGTATTATTGCTATCATTACCATTAATCACCATTGTTATTTTTGTATTATTTTTTATTTTTAATATTACGACAGGAAATTCATTATTATATTTATTGTCATTATCATTATTATTATTATTTTTATTCTCATTTCATAATTATTATATATATATATATAATATATATATTATTATATATATTATACTATATATATATAGATATATAGATAGATAGAGAGAGAGAGAGGAGAGAGAGAGAGAGAGAGAGAGAGAGAGAGAGAGAGAGAGAGAGAATTTCAGTAGCCATCGGCGGCTAAGTCCCACAGGCACTTTTATGTTGTCAGCGGCCAAGTCCAACCACCATTTAAGAATGATAACGTTTTACCTGGAGTAAACGTAAACGGTTATTTTTGTAACCATCGGCGCATTTATAACTGTCTCGCTACTTGAATGGCGTTGAAATCGCCAAGCAAATAAATAAAGATTTATTTATTTTCTAAATTAAATGCAGAGTTTTCTCTAAACTGAGTATTGTCAGTTTTCCTCTATATATATACTTTCCCTTCTTTCTCTTTTTCTGTTTTTCTACCTCAAAGCCGACGTCTTCAAGGTCGTGATAACCTGTGAAAGAGGTCACTTTTTTTTTTTCTTTTCTTCTCCATAGTTGCTTGGGTCCTTTGAACTGTCTAACTATCGAGGTAGACTTTGGGTATTTCATTTACACATTTCCTTCTTTTCGCGCCAAACCTGGGGCACGGCCTGGGGGACTCTCTCGAGGTAGAAGTACCCATGGTGTTGGGAAGGGAAATCACTTGGTCTCTGACTTGGATTATGACTGCGGTTCTGGCCCGTTCTTCTCAGTAAAAGTTTTACTTGTGTTCTCTCACGGTTTAACGTCACTTCGCACCAGGGTTCCTAAGTTTGTGTGTGGGTGTATGTGCTTGCGTGTGTGTGTGTGTGTGTGTGGTGTGTGTGTGTGTGTGTGTGTGCTGTGTGTATGTGTGTGTTGTTAGGGCCACTAGTCTCTTTTGGACTTAGGGCTGTGCCTGCGTTACTATCTGTAGGATGCACTCTCTTTTGGTAAAGTCCCAAAGCTGCACTCAGGAGAACCAAGTCCCATAAGACAAACACTGCTTGGGGATCCGTACCTCGAGTGTTGACATAAATTCTCTTAGAGCCATGTCACATAGGGAAGCACTGCTTTAGGATCCATACCTCGAGTTTTTCCATTTCACATTGAGGAGCATTACTTGAGGATCCGAACGTCCAGTGTGTTGGCATCATTTTTCCATTAATTTTCCCAAAACCAAGTCACTTAAGGGAAGCACTGCTTGAGGATCCATACCTTCAGTGTTGCCACTAAATTCTATAACTAAGTTATCACTCAGTTTTCTTCATCACAGCTTGAGTACCTCCTGGGAGAGAGATTTTAGTCTTTTTTTAAATACTTGTTTCTACGCCGTCTAACTTGGCCTTCGTCCATAAACAATTTCTTATTTCCCATGTGTTTTGCAGGTGTTTTCACTAAAAGTTTGTCAGAACTATTTTTTCCCAAGCTAGTATCCATTTGGGTTGTAGATTAACTTCGTAAACTTAGGGATGCATATGTTTTCGCGCTGAAACCTTGATAAAAAAAAAAAAAAAAAAAAAAACATAGAGTTGGAACGCCAACTTAGAGGGACTTGTATGGTTTCTATGTTTATCTGGTGTTGATTTTCCATGTGCATTACCTCCGCTGTGATGTTCGTATCATCATCTTTCTATGACTGAAAACACTCTTGTGAGTACAATGTTGATCAATAAGCATCGTATATCTTTGAACTTGTACTCATTCCCAGCCAGAAAATGAAGGCTAGGTCCTTAAAAACTCAATTTCTCTCGGACTCGGGTCTCTTAAACAGCATATTGCAGGTTACTTTGATATCTCTCAGCCCCTGAAAGGCTATAAAAAGGCTAGATGAATTAGTATCTCCAAGCTAATCTCTTGAACAGACAAAAGTATTGAAACATCTTACTTCCCACTTCAAGCAGGTGGATGATCAACCGAAGAGAAGAAGAGAATTCTATGATCTTGCAATTTTCTTCCAAATACGTTCCCGCAGACGCTTCCAAATATCTCCCTTTATACATTTACGCCTACGTATTTTCCTTCCACCCTTCTTTGATACAACATTCACGCCCACATACCCAATTTACACGGTGCCAATCGGGTGGTGGCAGCGTGCCGTAGACCAGCAACCTTACATATGTTCACTGGAGACAAATCTTCCCCCTTCGGAAAAAATGTGGAGATAAAAATAGAAGAAACAAGTAAAAGTTCAGCAGATATCCCAGTGAATAGAACTGGTGAAAATATTGGGAGGAGGTTACGGAAATCTTCAATCAGAAATGAAGTGAAGTTGAAAGAAGAAGAAAAAAAATTAGTAGGAAGTCTGCACTTTCCTTTGAGACCGAACTCGACCAGTCACATTAGAGTTTATTGGGTCTACGCCCAGGTATAATCATTATTTTCTTTATCTTTATGATTAATGACATTAGTTTCAGTATTGGAATTAGTTGTAGTAGTAGTATTTTGTTATTATTAAATCTTTTATTATTTATATTTTTTGTTCATTATCATTATAATCATCACTGTTGTTATTTGCACTCATGTTATTCTTAGAACATTGTCATCATCATCATCATAATCATCGTTATCATATCATTATTATCATCATTATTATCATAGTCACCATTACCCTCATCCTCATCATTATCAGCAGCAGCAGCAGCAACATACTACTATTACTATTGTTATAATTGATACTATTATTGTTATTGTTATTATTACAATTAATAGTAATATAATCATCATCATCATCATCATTATGACATTTAATCATTCTTATTATTACTATTATTGTTATTGTTATAATTATCATTATCAAGATTCTTAATTCTTACATCCTTTATCATTGTCATCATTAATATCATTGTCATTATTATCACTAATATTATTAATACCACTGCTAATATTACTAACGATACTATTACCAGCATCATTAACATTATCTCCCTACAAACTCGACGCCAGCTGACACTCCCATCCGCACCATCACTGAATATCTCCCTCAACGGACCCGATCCCAAGGAGCACCGGTTCCTCAAGTGATCCTCGAGGCACTTTCCGGCACTGCTCTCCCAAAGGCGAAGATCCTGCGGCACCGCCTCTCGAACCCTATCTGTTGTTGACACTATCTGATGGTTTGAGGCACAGCGTCCGTCCGTGAATGCTATCGGAGGATGCGGAAGGAGCCGAGAAACAGGAGATGAGAGCGAGAGGGAAAAGGGTGAGCTT
>NW_020869128.1:928383-938383 GCF_003789085.1 Penaeus vannamei | reverse complement strand
AGTCAGTCAGTCAACATGCTATTTATTCAATCAATCGGTCGGTTAACCATTGAATACACCAGTCATTCAACCCGTCAACCGGCCCACCAGTCAGCTAACTATTCAACAACTCAACCAGTCAATCAATCTGATAGTTTATAGTTAGTAAAATAAATAACCAATCAGTCTGGAAATTGCTGAACAAGTTAACTGTCTAACGAGGTGACAGTTACATGATAAAAAGAGAGAAAGGGAGAAAGAGAGATAGAGAGAGAAAAAGAGAAAGAGAGAAAGAGAAAGAGAGAAAGAGAGAAAGAGAGAAAGAGGAGAAAGAGAGAGAGAGAGAGAGAGAGAGAGAGAGAGAGAGAGAGAGAGAGAGAGAGAGAGAGAGAGAGAGAGAGAGAGAGAGAGAGAGAGAGAGAGAAAGAGAAGAGAAAGAGAGAGAAGAAGAAAGAAAAAAGAGAAAAGAGAGAAAAAGAGAAGAGAAAAAGAGAGAGAAAGAGAGAGAGAGAAATAGAGAAAGAGAAAAAAATCTTTAGCTCAACGTGGCAAGGTCAAGGTTACGGTCGGTAATGAATAAAAAAGAAGAGAAAAAATATGGAATGAGAGAAGAGATGGAAGAAATAGAGAGAGACTGATAGATAGATAGAGATAAATTGGCTTAAAATTAATAGAAAGATAGGTTGATAGATAATTGAGAGGTAAATTGATAGATAAATATAGATAGTTGTATGCATAGATGAAAAAGGGTGATGGATGAACAGAGATAGATGTATAGATAGATAAATAGAGACAGCAAGGAGAACAGAGAGAGATAGTCTGATATTAATAGACGGACAAATATAACGACAGTAAATACAAAGACACGAAGCAGGGAAACAGAACAGGAGAGAAACGAAAAAAACAACAAAAACAAACAAACAAATAAACAGCAACAAAAACACACACACACAAAAAGAAAAAGAGAGAAAGAGAGAAAGATAAAAAACGCGGCCAACCCTGAAAGGAGAAACATGCCTAAAATATTAATACAACGTGAATCGTTAATTTTTTTCGCTGTCTCGTCATTAATCAGGGAGATGGTGTCTCATTTGCATAATTCACCTGTGAATCTCCCCTAGGTGGGTGTGGGAGGGAGGAGGGGGGTGGGGGTGTTAGGTGGAGAAGGTGGTAAAAGTTTTTTTTTTTTTTTTTTTTTTTTTGTTATTGGCGGTTTTTTGTTCTTTGTCTGCTAAGTGTTATTATCATTTCGATTGTTTTTGTTTGTCTATTTTTTGTTTTTGTTTGTCCGCGTCTATCATCATATTTTTTTTTTAACGTTATAAGTGCAATACGATATTATTGGTACTTATCAACAGTACGTTAAAGAGACACTATAATTTTCACGAACTCATACAAAAAAAAATCAAATTTTACATTTTCACCATTATTTTTTTTTCGTACGCTCCAATCTTCAAATCAATTCTTATTCTTTTTTTCTTTTTTTTATCCCATTACTTGCATTCCCTTAGCCAGCAGTTACCCATAATCCCCCTCTTTGTTACACTTTCGTGAAAAATGGTGTTCCATATATAGAAATCGGGAGATGGGGGGGGGGGGGAGGAGGGAAGGGGAAAGGGAGGGGAGAGGAGGGAGAGGGGATGGGGGTTTAAAAGGTTTAGAGGAAGGAAGGGGGAGGGGGAGGAGAGGGGGAGGGAAGCGGAGGGGGAGAGGTGAGAGGGAGAGGTGGAGAGGGGAGGAGGGGAGGGGGAGAGGCGGAGGGAGGGGGGTAGGTGGAGGAGGAGAAGGTGAAGGAGGAGAGGCGAAGGGGGAGAGGTGGAGGGAGAGAGGGGGGGGAGGGGTGATGGTTACCTTCCTTTTGGCATCATAAATATGCGATATTTGAGGGTAATGGTTACCACTAATGGATATTTTTTTTTATGTTATTGATGACTAGGAGAGAGAGATGAGAGAGAGGAGAGAGGGAAGGGAGGGAGGGAGGGAGGGAGGGAAAATGGGAGAGAGAGAGAGAGAGGGAGGGAGGGAGGGAGGGAGGGAAGGAGGGGGAGAGAGAGAGAGAGAAGAGAGAGAGAGAGAGAGAGAGAGAGAGAGAGAGAGAGAGAGAGAGAGAGAGAGAGAGAGAGAGAGAGAGAGAGAGAGAGAGAGAGAGAGGAGAGAGAGAGAGAGAGAGAGAGAGAGAGAGAGAGAGAGAGAGAGAGAGAGAGAGAGAGAGAGAAAGAGAAAGAGAGAGAGAGAGAGAGAGAGAGAGAGAGAGACAGACAGAAGAGAGAGAGAGACCGACCACAAAGACACAGAAAGAGCAGACACACAAACAAACAAGCACAAACATTAAATAACAAATAGACAGACACACACGAACGGAACGATAGACAGAGAGAGAGAGAGAGAGAGAAGTAGAGAGAAAGAATTCCGAGGATGCCAAATGACCCGCGGGGAATACCCTAATGGCGGCGGGGGGATGGATCACTTTTTGTCCTTCCGTCGCATAAATTAACATCGCTTTTCGGTAAATATTTTCTTGGTGTTTATTCGTCTATTCAGGAGGTGAGGATAGATAGATAGATAGATAGGTAGAGAGGGAGAAGAGGAGAAGAAGAGAGGGTGAGAGAGGGGAGAGGGAGAGGGAGAAGGAGAGGATAGGATGACGGAGAGGGAGGAGGGAGGGGAAGGAGAAAGGGAGAGAGGGAGGGAGAGAGGGAGGGAGAGAGGGAGGGAGGGGGGAGAGGGGGAGGGAGAGGGAGAGAAGGAGGGGAGAGAGGGAGAGAGAGAGAGAGAAAGAGACAGAAAAAGAGAAAGAGAAGGTGAAAGAAAGAGTGACAGTGAAAGAGAAATATGAAATGGACAAAATGAGGACGTACGAAGGAAAAATAAGTAAAAAAAAAACAGAAAGAAGGGAAGAAAATTTTGACATAATGGAACCCCTGATTAAGAAATGCCATAAATCCTTCCACAAAAAATGGAGAAAAAAAATGGAGAAAAAAAATGAAGAAAAAAAATGGAGAAAAAATGCACCTGTGGCCGCCAGAAGATCAATTAAAATGGCTTACTGCCAACTCTTCACACCTTTCCCGTGGAGGGCGCTTACCTTCCTAAACGAGGTGCTGGAAAAGGTGGGGGGAGGGAGGGGGGGGGGGTGTTGAAGGAGGAAGGGTGGGGGTAGAAGGAGTAGGAGGAGAGGAGGAGGTGAAGGGGGAGGGATGAAAGGGAGGAGAGGTGGAGGGCGGGAGGAGGGGAAGGGAGGTGGGTATTGAGGGGGTAGTGAAGGAAAAGGTGGGGGGTAGGAAAGGAGGTAGGAGGACGGAACGGAGGGGTAGAGGGGAGGGGGAGGGGGGGTGTTGGAGGAGGTGGAGGGGGGAGGGAGGATTGGAGGCGGAGGAAGGAGGCGGAGAGGGGAGGAGGTGGGGAGGAGGTAAAGGGGACGGAGGAGTGGTGTTGAGGAGGAAGGGAGGGGAGGTGGTGAGGCGGAGGGGGAGGGAGGGAGGAGGAGGGGCGCGGGAGTGGAAGGGGAGGCTGATGATGGTGGAAGAGAAGGAATATGAGGAGGAGAAAGGGAGGAGGGAAGGAAGAGGAACAGGTTGAAGATGAGGAGGGGGAGAGGAGGGAGTGGAGTGGGCGAAAGAGGAAACATGACGAGGAGGATGAGGAGGTGGAAGAAGAAAACGAAGATGAAGAGGGGAAGAAGAGGAGGTGGAGTAAGAGGAGGACAGGAGGCGGAGAAGGGGAAGGAGGAAGCATGGAGGCGTAAGAATTTGTGAGGAGCGAGGAAAAAAGAAAAGAAAAAGATTGTAAAAAAAGGAGAAAGAAGGGAAGAGGAGGATCAGGAAGAGAAAAAGAAAAGGAGAAGAAGAAAGGAAAAGAAGATTTAAAAACAAAATGATAATCACAATGGAGATCTTGAAAGAAGAGAAGAAGTACAGAGAAAATGAGAGAAAAGGAGGGTGGGGGAATATGAATATATATGTGACGGGAGAAGAGGAAGGAGGGAACCGAAGGAGAAGGGGGGAAGGGGAGAGGAGAGGGAGGAGGCGGGAAGAGGGAAGAAGGAAGAGAGAAGGGGGAAAAGGAGGAAAGGGGGAGGGGGGGGGAGAATGACGCGTGCTGCCCGCCCTATCTCTCCCTCGATCATGGCTTCAAAAGGACATGATCTGATGACTTGTCTGCTGATGACTTTCTCTTGTCTCTTGGGGCCTGACGTGGTCCTCTTGGCTTGGCTTATTCCCGCCTTCGTTCCTCTCTTTTCTGGCTCGTTTATTTGGTTTTGTTATTATTCTTTTTATTATCCATAATTGTCATATTATTGTCTTCATTACTTATCGGTATTACTATTGTTATCATGATCATCATCTTATTCTTTGTTATTATTATTGTTTTCATTATTAATATCATTATCAGTATTATCATCATTATTGTTCTTATTGTCAGTATTATCATTATCATCATTATTAATGTCACCATTATCATCATTGGTATCATCACCATCAACACCATCATCATTATTAATAATATTACTATTGTTTTCACTATATCAGGTTATTCATCGCCATTATTATTACCATCATGATGGTAATAATAATTGTATCTAAAAAATAACGCATAATAATAAATATTACTATTAATATCATCATAATCTACTTACTATTTATACTTTATCATTATTATTATTATCATGATTACCTTATATATTATTATTATTATTATTATTATTATATCATCATCATCAACCATCATTATTTATTATCATTTATTCATTATTATATTATTATCATTATCATTATCATCATCTCATTATTATTTTTTTTGATACTAATATTACTATCATCATTATTGTTATTATGATCATTGTCATTATCATCGTTATTGTCATCAATGTTATTATCATTATCATTATCATCGATATTCTAATAATAACAATGATAATGATAATGCTAACAATACTAACAATACAGTAATATATAGTAATAATAATAATAATCATCGTTATTATTAACATCATTATTATCATTATCTCTCGTCTGTCTGTTTTCATTTTCTTTCTTAAGATTTACCCTTCGTTTTGCTTTTATCAAGTGGCACCCTATTCCCCCTTTTTCCCTGTTTTTCTTCTCTGTTATAGATAGGTCTATCATATCTATCTTATATGTATGTGTAAATATTTTTTTGCATTATGCTTGCGTATGAATAAATAAATAAACACACACGCACCACAGACACACACACACAACACAAAACCACACAACAGACACAGACACAGCACACCCACACATTACATACACGCAACACACAAAATATACATATACGCACACACAACTACACACACACATATACTATATATATACATATACTCACACACATATATTAACACAAATACACTCCACTGTACTATAGCCATGCTTCCCTACAAAATACTGTCAAAATAGTCAACCTTCCACAAAACGCCCAAACCCCACGCCACTCACGCCCACACCCAAAATTCCTCACCCAAACGCACACACACACATCGCTCAAGCCAATGTTTACACACACAGGTGACAGCGCCAACCACCTGTCTTCTCTCGCTCCAGAAATTCCTTTATCTTCTCCCTCTCTCCCTCCCTCTTCCCTCCCTCCCTCCCCCTCTCTCCGGTACTAATCTCTCTCTTCCTCTTCTTTTTCTTGCTGTTCTTATTCTCTTGTTCTCTTCATTTCTTGTTTCTTTCTCTCTTTCTCTCTCTCCCACCTTCCACTGTTCTTTAGGTGTACATGGTATTTCTCTCCCTCATTCTTCTTGGTGGGCTTTCTCCCTTAACCTTCTCTAACCTTGTTCCTTGTATCTTTCCGCTTTTCCTCACTTCTATCTCTTCTCTACACTCAATTGTTCCTTTTATTCTTTTTCCTTATTTTTATCCAAATTTGACGACTTTGGTTCACCTCTCTTGTCTCTCCTCCCTTCTTCTCCTTCATTCGTATTTAATCTTCGTATCTTTCGCCAACTCTCTCGTCTTTACGTACTTCCTTCAGTGTTGGTTTCCCGGACTTGAAATAAGCGCATCATTGCTCATTGGTTATTTTCTTTTTCCTCCCTTTCTAGTCCTTTTTCCGCCTCCCTGCTTGCTTCTTCTCCTCCTCTCTCTCCTATTTCCGCCTTCTTAACTCCCCTTATTCCCCCTTCCTCCCATTCCGTCCCTTCCCTCCTTACCCCTTATCCCTCCCTCCTTCCTTCCTTCCCACGTCACCGCTCCTAATCCATCTCGCTGTCTCCGTTTCTGTCAAACATTTTAACTTCTCCGGCCATTGTGCTCTCCCTCTCCATCCGTCTTGGGAGATGTATGGACGACCTGTCTCCTGGGCTCGCTTTTCTTGTATCTGTCAGAGGGGGTTGGGGTGAGCGGGGGTATGGGGAGGGGGTAGCGGGGGTACTGGGGGTGGTATGGGGAGGGTATTGGGGAGGGGGGCGGGTATGAGGGGTATGGGGGCGGGGTGGGGTAGGGGGGGACCTGGATTAGAGAGGGAGGGTATGGGGAGTGGGGTATGGGGGTAGGGCGGAAGGGGGGAGGGTATGGGGGGAGGCCTACGATGAAAGCCAAGGGGGAGAGTATGGACGTTCGGGGCGGGATAGGGACGGAAGGGGAGGGGAGGAGAGAGGGAGGGTACACTGTAGGGGAGGGGAGGAGACGGTAGGAGTGGGGAGAGGAGAGGGGAGGGTGTGGGGTAAGGGATGGGATGGGATGGGGGTAGGGGATGGTACGGGAGTATAGACTACGGAGGGGGAGGTGGAGAAGGAGGGTAAAGGGTATTGGAAGTTGGGGTAAGGTGAGGAAAGTGAGGAGAGTGGGGGGCTTGGGACATGGGGGAACGGAGGCAAAGGTGGGGAGAAAAAGGGAGAGGAGGAAGAGGAGAAGGAAGGGATCGGGGAAGAGGAGAAGGAAGGGATAGGGGGAAGAGGAGAAGGTGGGATAGGGGGAGAAGAAGGAAGGGGGGGGAAGAGGAGAAGGAAGGGATAGGGGGAAGAGGAGAAGGAAGGGAAAAGAGGAGGGGAGAGGAGGAGAAAGGGAGAGGAGGAGAGAGGAGGGGATAGGAGGAGAGGAGAGGAAAAGGTACTGTTGGTGGTGGAGAGGAGAAGGAGAAAGAGGAGGAAGAGGAGGAGGAAGAGGAAGATGGGGAAGAAAAGAAGAAAAGTAAGGAAGAAGAGGGAAAAGAGGAAGGAGAAGAAGCTAAGAAAGAGGCGTGGATGATGATGGTAGGAAGAGGAGGAAGAGGAAGATGGAGAAGAAAAGAAGAAGAAAAGTAGGGAGGAGGAAGAGGGCAAGAAAGAGGAGGAGGAAGAAGCGAAGAAGGAGGGGGGATGATGATGATGAGAAGGGAAGAAGAAGAGAGGAAAGATACGAGAGCACACGGGGCATGGGGTATAAGGCGGGTGGGGGGGGGGGTATGGACGTAGGGGGTCCCTCTGGTATGACGATTTTTCTTTTGTTCTTTCCAAATCTTTCGTCGGAATTGTACGAAAGTTACCGTCGCTCGTTCCACTTCCCCGCTTTCTTCTCTCTCTTCAGTGGCTCCTCTTTTATCATTTCTTCTTCGTTGTAGCCTTCGTGTGGTGGAGGAAAATGTGATGTTAGGGAGAGGAAGGGAGGGAGGGAGAGGAGGAAAGAGGAGGAGAGGGAGAGAGGGAGAGAAGGAGGGAGAGGAGGAAGAGGAGGAGAGAAGGAGAGGAGGGAGAGGAGGAAGAGGGGAGAGGCGGAAGAGGAGAAGGAAGGGAGAGGAGGAAGAGGAGGAGGAAGGGAGAGGAGGAAGGGAGGAGGGGAGAGGGGGAAGAGGAGGAGGAGGGGAGAGGGGGAAGAGGAAGGGAGGGGAGAAGAGGAGGGAGAGGGGGGAGAGGGAGGGGAAGAGGAGGAGGAGGGGAGAGGAGGGAAGAAGGAGGGAGGGAGGGGAGAGGAGGGGGGAAGAAGGGAGAAGGAAGGGAGAGGAGGAGGGAAGAGGAGGAGGAGGAGGAGAAGGGGGAAGAGGAGAAGGAAGGGAAAGGAGAGAGGAGGAGGAAGGGAGAGGAGGGAAAGGAGGAGGAGGAGAAGGGAAAGGAAGAGGAGGAGGAAGGGGAGAAGAAGAGGAGGAGAGGAAGAGGAGGATCAGGAGAAGGAAGAGGATGAGGAAGGGAGAGGATGAGGATGAGGAGAAGAAAAGGAAGAAGGGGAGAAAAGAAGAAGAAGGGAAGTGGGGGAGGAGGAGGGGAAGAAAGAGGAGGGGAAGAAGCGAAGAGGGAGAAAGGGGGATGATGATGAAAAGGGGAGGAGGAGGAGGAGGAGGTGGTGCTGGTGCAAAGGAAGGAGGAGGAGGAGGAGGGAGAGGAGGAAGAGGGAGAAGGATAAGGAGGAGGAGAAGGAAGAGGAGGAGTAAAAGTAGGAGGAGCAATAGGAGTGATGGACCATGGGAGTGAGAGGGTGATTATGATTTGTTTCTGCCGATGCTATGTTCTCACGGGGGTCAAGTATTGTCATTGCACACACACACGCACACACACACACACACACACACTCAACACACACACACACACACGCACAACACACACACACACACACACACACACACACACACACACACATAAGCACACACACACACACTCACACACACACTCGAACATAAACACACGCGCTCACATGCGCACAAAAACAAGCACGCTTTTACATATCTCTACATAATCACATACATACATGCACGCACATAACCAGAAAATACACATACACACACACACACACTCTCTCTCATACACACACACAAAGTCATTCAGATATCACACAGTCACATCCCGTTCTTCCTCAGAAACACACGAACACACACACACACACACACGCACGCACACACTGTCTCCCACACCCATTCACACAGGACTGTATCTACACCACGCACTTGACACCTCTTCATCATTCTCCATCACATGCCTTGTCACTACACCTTCCTCCATCACTATTTTCTCCTTCTCTACTCTTCTTGTGCTTTTCCTCTTGTTTATTTTTTTCTTCTCTTCCATCCTGTAATTTGATATTCATTGTTTGTTTTTATCGTCTCTTTCTTTTCATAGTTCGCAGAAAGTTATTTTTTTGTGTTGATATCGTCTGTTGTCTCATTCCTTTACTGGTGTTGATTTGTATTCTGTGACAATCATACACACACACACACACACACACACACACAACACACACACACACACCAAAGACTATACAGGAAAGATAGGAAAGTATACCCATTTAGTAGAGCACAAAATGTGCGTCGATGCAGCAACGCCATCTATTGGCATTACGAAAAAGTTTGCTTCAATAAGTTGATAGTTGCCAGATTGTGTTTTTTATTATTATTGTTGTGATTTATATACCATATTGCTTGTTAGAAAATGTTCATTTCGAGAAAGAGAGAGAGAGAAAACATGTGCAGCTGAATTCTATAATCATGTGTATTATAATATTATTGTACTAAGACCATGTAAATAACTGAAAATATACGTTGTTTATTATTTGTTATTTATGTTGTTTTTTTCATTTTCATAGAAAAATATTGACTATCTGCCATATGACAATATCACCATCGCAATAAAGAAATGTAATTATTAAAGATACTACTGAATATTTGAAACTAATAGATTATATCTATTACCAGTAATAAATGTGTATTGAGTAATATTTAGGATAGTACCAACCATTGTATATGTTTTGTGCAAAGGACAGAAATACACTCGTTTAAGTAATGACTTTATAAAAAAAACTTCGTCATATACTGTAAGCATATACAGTATTAATTAACAAATTACAAAAAAAAAAAAAAAAACGTACATAATAAAGCCATGCATGAGTAATGCCAACTATACAAAATGAAAAAAAAAAACAAACATGTACATGTATGTAATACATATAGTTAATAGCAATGTTGTTTTCATGGAAACAAATATATGGAATCAATGAGTCATAGAATTCAAAATTTAAATAAATTAGGCAAAAGTGCTTCAAGAAATTGAGAAGGGCGGGTGTTAACTTCAATATTTTGGCTGTTATGTGAAGAA
>NW_020869128.1:925813-927385 GCF_003789085.1 Penaeus vannamei | reverse complement strand
ACCCAGGAAGTCGCAACAGGCCGAGGAGGAGACCCAGGAAGTCGCCCAAGAGCCGAGAAGAGACCCAGGAAGTCGCCCCAAGAGCCCGAGAAGGAGGAGACCCCAGGAAGTCGCCCAAGAGCCCGAGAGGAGAAGACCCAGGAAGTCGCCCAAGACCCCGAGGAGGAGACCCAGGAAGTCGCCCCAAAGCCCCGACCCAGGAAGTGCGACGAGGCCAGAGGAGACCAGGAAGTCGCCGAACAGGCCGAGGAGGAGACCCAGGAAGTCGCCGGAGGCGAGGAGGAGACCCAGGAAGTCGCCGAACAGGCCGAGGAGGAGACCCAGGAAAGTCGCCGATGAGGCCGAGGAGGAGACCCAGGAAGTCGCCGACGAGGCCGAGGAGGAGACCCAGGAAGTCGCCGACGAGGCCGAGGAGGAGACCCAGGAAGTCGCCGACGAGGCGAGGAGAGACCCAGGAAGTCGCGCCCGAGGAGGAGACCCAGAAGTCGCCCGAAGAGACCAGAGCCCGACTGAGGAGACCCAGGAAGTCGCCGCGAGGCGAGGAGGAGACCCAGGAAGTCGCCCACGAGCCGAGAGGAGACCAGGAAGTCGCCCAACAGCCGCGGAGGAGACCCAGGAAGTCGCCAACAGGCCGAGAAGGAGACCCAGGAAGTCGCCCAAGAGCCGAGGAGGAGACCCGGGAAGTCGCGCCAACAGGCCGAGGGAGACCCAGGAAGTCGCCGACAGGCCGAGGAGGAGACCCCAGGAAGTCGCCGAACGCCAGGCCGAGAGAAACCAGGAAGTCGCCCAACAGCGAGAGGAGACCCAGGAAGTCGCGCCCGAGAGAGACCGAATCGACCAAGGAGACCCAGGAATCGCCCAAGCCCGAGAGACCCAGGAAGTCGCCCAAGACGGCCGAGAGGAGACCAGAAGTCGCCCAAGGAAGGAGACCCAGGAAGTCGCCCAACAGCCGAGGGAGACCAGGAAGAGCCCCGAGGAGACCAGGAAGTCGCCCAACAGGCCGAGGAGGAGACCCAGGAAGTCGCCCTGAGGCCGAGAAGGAGACCCAGGAAGTCGCCCAAGACCCCGAGAGACGCCCTCCACTTCGAGGGACAAAGGAGTCGCCCAACAGGCCGATGAGGAGACCCAGGAAGTCGCCCAAGAGCCGATGAAGAAGACCCAGGAAGTCGCCCAAGACCCCGAGAAGGAGACCCAGGAAGTCGCCAACAGCCCGAGAGAGACCCAAGGAAAGTCGCCCAAGACCGAGAAGGAGACCCAGGAAGTCGCCCAAGAGCCCGAGAAGGAGACCCAGAGTCGCCCAAGAGAGAAGGAGACCAGGAAGTCGCCCCAAGAGCCCGAGAAGGAGACCCAGGAAGTCGCCCAAGACCCCGAGAAGGAGACCCAGGAAGTCGCCCAAGACCCGAAAGGAGACCCAGAAGTCGCCCAGAGCCCGAGAAAGGAGACCCAGGAAGTCGCCCATCCCCAAGCCCCGAGGAGGAGACCCCAGGAAGTCCTCCCAAGAGAGCCGAGAAGGAGACCAGGAAGTCGCCCAATCGCCCAGACCCCGAGGAGACCAAGGAGGCTATTGCCTTC
>NW_020869128.1:905813-913313 GCF_003789085.1 Penaeus vannamei | reverse complement strand
CACGACCGTTCTCTCTAAAGCAAGCAGTACATTAATCACACAAAACATGCTGGTGGTCCTACAATCACGTCACACCATTTAATCTTCACGTCAGTCAGGCACACGTCTCACTCGCCTCCGGCTGTCCTCTCACAGTGACCAATAATTTAGCTCGTTGGAAGCGCGAGTTTATCGCATATCACTCAACGTCGCACCGTAAGATTGATAACTGTTATTGCGGGCCTGCACCAAATGCGGGTAATCCTCGGCTTGTCCTTAACGGCATCCCTTACGCCGCGCGGGTTCGTGGCGAGGGAAGGAAGGAGGGGGAAGCGGGTGAAAACGCGTGGAATAAGAGAGCGCTGCCTGTATCGCTCGGGCCTAGGGGAAGGGGAGATGAGAAAGGATACTTTTTATCTTTAATCCCATTTGTCAAAGGCATTTGGCTGTGTATATATCTGTGTTTAAGTCACTCGGCGTCAGTCGGTCAGCGCGCACACCGAGGGAGGGGCAGATAGGTGCGTCCCGTCGCTGTACATTCAGATTCGCTGTCGGGATATGTTCGATTAAATTTGTTCCCCCGGCGCAGGGCTGGATTATAACGCCCGCTAACAGCCAATTAAGGTCGCGGACGTGCCGCTAATACGGGCGCGCGCGTTAGGGTAGTTGCGATGAAGCCTGGGGGGGAAGTGCTGGCATTTGAATGACTGTTAATTTATTTTTCCTGTTGTGCCATTCTTTTTAAAAGTGCTTTTGTTTGTATCCCATTCGTTTTCAGAGGAAATACGTATCCCCTTCAAGTTACAAGATACTTGACGCGGCCTGTCATACGATACCTGGCGGCAGAGCAGTCAGTCGGCCCTTTCAGCAGCCTCGTTCGAGCCCCCTGAAATACTTTCCTTCGCAATCTTCGGCAGGTAGAAACAGCGAATAAACAGACACCGCAACTTTCAGGAATATGCCGAGGTATTCCGCCTTGTTGCATTTGCAATATTCCAGTCATAAGGGAGGAATTCGTGACTATGTATAAAGTGACGGTCTTGACGCCCCTTTATTTGGTGCCCGAACTGTCATGCTCTGATTCTGCCTGTACGCCGGACTAATCCTTTGCTTACGGGGTTGGAAGTGAGAAACGCCTTTTTGCTTTTATTCCTGTCTTTCTTTTCTTAGTCTGTTAACTCCCTAAAGTCTTTTTTTATCTGTAACTTCAGTCCAGCTTTACACTTTGGCCCTTCTTTGCTCCCTTGCCTCTATAGTAGCCAGCCCCATCCTTCCCTCGCGCCTCTGTCGCCAAGCAACACGGCCGCTATCGTCAACCGACATCAACAACAAACAGCTTTCTGATCGCAATAAGTCGTTGACGCGCGCACGCTATGTCCTCATGGCCGGCTCAGGCCGCTCAGCTCCCACGTTTGAAGCAAGAGCTTGGATTTGCTTCTCTCTTTTTTTCTTCTTTCTTTCTTTCTTTTTGTTGCTCATTTCGGCAAAGGTATCACGTGACTTAAGCGAAAAGGTTTTCATCCTTTTCAAAAGCAATAAAAACGCCCGCGATTTGACACTCCCGAAGAAATTTCTCTCTCCACATTCCTTCCCTTAACCTCGGGATCGTCCTTGACCCTCGAAGCGGCCATCGTCTACAAGATAACAGACGTGTAAAGTTACCCATACACACGGGAACCCTCTAATACGGTAGCGATAACACGGCCACGGCGACGCCTCGGCCGGGCGGGCGGGCGGCCGGCAAGCAGAAGCACCCGTTGGTGGGCGGCGACACGTGTGCGCTCATGTCACCGCCCTGACATGCGAATGGTTTTTATTTCCTGTTATTGTTACTGTTGGCGCGGATTTTATAGTGTTCTTTATTAGTGATATTATCAGTGATGTTATCATTTCTTGCATCATCATTACAAATATCACTTAATCTTTCTTGTTAGAATTCTATTTTCATCAATATTTTTATCTCATCAGTAGTATTTCCATCGCTATAATCGCAATTACAACCACTATTATCATCATTATACCATGACCAAATTCGTTCTACATTCGGCGAAGTAGACACAACCTTACACACAAAATATAATAAACGCGAACAACAAAAGCAATGGAAGTGGCTAAGATTACGCTTTGGTGCAAAATCCCGGATGCTTCGTCGGAACTGAAAAAAAGGAAATTTTCTATATTGAAAGTTGGACGTTGATTTCATAGGAATGAAACTCATATTCGTAAACAGGAATTTACGTTTGTGTATACGTATGCAGTCATGTGTTTATTTGCATCTCGATCTATGTTTATCTGCGTGTGCCTTATTGTAGTATGATGAAAAAAAAAAAACATTTACTAATGGATGAAAGTTAGAAAAAACGTCATAATTTTTTTCAACTCAAAATACGGTGCGTGTTTCATGCTCTGATTTGATTTTATATTTTTACAGCAATCAAGAATTAACAAGATTCATTGATTTATAAAGATATTTTTCTTGGTGATGGACTGCAAGATGCAGGATTATCTTTATCACTCTTATTATTATCATTATTTTGTTATCATTATATTTATCATAATCATTTTTGTTATTATTATTATTATCATTATCATTTTGTTATTATTATTATTATTATCATTATCATTATTAGATTGTTGTGTTATTGTCATTATTATCATTATCATTGTTATCAATATCATCATTATTATTATTTTCATTGTTATTATCAAAATTATTACCATTATTATTAACAATTTTACTATCATTATTACTTTCTTTATCATTATTTTTCATCATTATCATTTTATCATTATCACTATTGTTTTTTTTCTTATCACTATCATTATTTATTATCATCATTATTATCAATATCGTTATTTTTTATTATTATCAGTATTGTTATCGCTGTTGTTTTTTATATCATTACCATTGTTATTAAAATTACTATTATTATTACCAATGCTGTTGTTATTATTACTATCATCAATACTATTAATATTATGAATTGCATTTTATTATTGTTATCATTGCCACCATCCTATCATTATATTCACTACCACTATTATTTATTACTATCAACAGTATCATTATTATTATTATTGCGTTATAGTAAATATCATTATTATTGTTGTTGTTATCATTATTACTAGTTTCATTATCATGATTATTATCATTCTTAGTACTATTATTACTGTTACTGTCATTCATTATAGTAAGTAGCAGTAATAATAGTAGTATACTAGTATAGCACCATCGCCATCATCATCATCATTATCATTAAAACTAATATTTTTATCTATATCATAATATTGTCAATATCATTGTTAACTCAATATGGTTAACTGTAGTTGATATTAGCATTAGTATCCGTGTTAGCATAAGCACTAGCATTAGTTATCAGCAATGGTTCATTGCGACAGTCACCAATCATTATTAAGTCCATACCAATTTAGAATATATCCTCATCGTTACCATCACTCACTTTCCTTATGCAAAATCCTCCATTCCCGAATCGCGTGCTTTTGGCCCTAAACAAGTCTGTCAAAGCACCGCCAACTCCAAACCTCACGACGAGGTGGTATTAACCCTATTATTACACCGTTCATTCCTGCGCGCTTCAGGATATCGTCGCATTAGCCCTGTGTGCTTCACTTTAGCGGTCGCCTTTCGGTGATTTACGGATAATGTTGTCGTGTGTGTGTGCGTGTGTGTGTGTGTGTGTGTGTGCGTGTATGTGTGTGTGTGTGTGTGTGTGTGCGTGTATGTGTGTGTGTGTGTGTGTGTGTATGTGTGTGTGTGTGTGTGTGTGTGTGTGTGGTGTGTATGTGTGGTGTGTGGTGTGTGTGTGTGTGTGTGTGTGATACCAGACTTTCTTTTTGTAATAGAATATCAAGAGGATATTTTTTCCGTTCGTTATAAAAGGCTTAGAATATATAAGGTCGTCTTCTTGAAACAGTCGGTCTCGTATCTTAAAGCAGACCTCTTAGGAGGTTAACAGTCTTTGGGTAGTTATTGAACAAAATGGTTTATTAGTTATTGCATATCGATAACTGTCAATTTACGTTGCGTGAATATCGGGTGAATTGAATTGGTAATTCAATTCCTGTTTGGAAGATGCCCTTGCCAGCTCACATTTTTAATTCAATTTTCCTCCGTCTAACTAAACGCATTTTCGACATCCTCGCTCTGCAGCAGCATCCTTCATCTCGATTATCATCCATCAACAATTAGTGATGATGCTCGCCCACCCCCACCCCCTCGGCCCCAACCCCCACCCCCACCCCCGCCCCTCCCTCGCTCGAGCGCCCTCAGTCAATGAACAGTGTCTCTATGGCGGCCAGATGCTAATCTCGCCGACGTAGATTGATCTCTTTATCTGCCTCGCCTTATGAGGAGGAATTATGCAATAGGCGCAAGAGGATCATATCTGTCAGCAGCGGCTCAATAACAGAGGGAGATGAGGGGCGGAGGGGGGGGGGGCCCGCCCGATCGCCGCTCAGCATCCCGGTCACATCGGAGGTCCTTCCCTCGGCTGGCGATCCGTCGTCGTGCCGTTTCGCGATCAATTGGATCCTTGAGTTCGGCGAGTGCGTGCGCCGCCGCTGACAGCCGACCAGGCCCGGCGTGTCGCTGCCGCACAGACAGTGAGTTCCGAGGCTTTTAGACGTCGCCGCCGATCGTTAACACAAATTAAAATATAATATTCGCCATTCAACGGCCGTGCAATTTGCGGCCGCGTATATTTGACCCGCCGAAGACCATGTCATTTGCGCATAGGAATCGCCCATTACTTAGTCGCCGCCGAAATTTAATCAGTGTCGAAAGCATAATCGAGTCGAGATATCACGGGTTGCAAACAGTCGTCTGATCGAAGTTCCCTTCGGTTCACGTGGACTCGGTGTTTCTGCTACACGAGCGCTCGCGAGCCAACTTCAATAACATGCCGCATCCTTCTCTGCTGTCTCCTTGCTCCTTTTGCTTTTATTTTGGCTCTCGCATTCGCTGCCTTCGCGGTTGCACGAGCGATAGGAACTGCGGGAGAGGAACAGTCACGTTTGGGTCATGTACCAAATTTCCGACAGAATTGTCCTACTGTCGAGGCTTTGAAGGAACGTTCGAGCATTTACGAGAAGGCTTTACATAGCCTGTCCTTGCTAAGCCTCTTTGCCAAAGCCACCCGAATCCTCCCGAACAAGGCCCTTCGGCGCACTGCGCGCTCTCGCTTTCAAAATACATAAACATGATACATTCTGCTAATCATGAAAATGCAGAGTGTAACGCGAGGGATTATAATTACCTTAACTACAGAGGGCGTCGATGCGCTTATCTGCAACGGCCATCAAATGCATAATAACGATATATAAAGAAACATTAGCGATAGGAAACTGGAAATTTTGTAATAGTACCGACCGCGATAATTGCAAGTGTTGTGACATAATTTAGCAGATAATGACTGCATCAAGCTGGGTGCAGCTGTGATTGATACTCTATGGCCGAGGCAAAAAGAGAGGAGCCCATCCATGAACGTCAGGAAGGCAGTTACCAGAAGTGTTAATAGGTGCGCTTCTTAACACAAAGAGCTTGAGTAATTCGCCTTAATTCCCCTATCCCTTTCAGGGCCAAAGAGGGTTCATATTTTAAGACAGGATTTCGGCCAAAGACTGTATCACACACTTTAAGAGAAGGATTCGAAAGGGCAGACTTTAGGAGCTCGGCAATTTTTACGGTTTACAAATTACAGATAATCCTAGTACTTTGAGCGGCGTTCGAGGTGCCAAAGGACGGCTGCAGGACACAGCGAGGCCCACGAGGGCTGCGGACGAGTCGTTATGAAGCCGAAGGCGACTGCTGCTTCCGGCCGCGTATTTCGCTCCTGCTGGGCGGAGGAGGGCGCTGCGCTCGGGCGTCCCGCGAGGCGCACCCATTCGCTGCGATTCAGAAAATACGGCGTCTTTGATGCAGTTGTATGCGGGATGGATAGGTATGCGTCCGTGTGTATATATTTATATATGTATATATATGTATATATATATATATATATATATATATATATATATATATAATATATGTATGTATGTATGTATGTATGTATATATATGTATATATATTATATATATAATATATATATATATATATATATATATATATATATATAGTATGTATGTATGTATATGTATGTATGTATATATATGTATATATAATATATATATATATATATATATATATATATATATATATATATATATATATATAAATGTATGTATGTATGTATATACATATATATGTATACACATATATGTATATATATATATATATATATATATATATATATATATATATATATATGTGTGTGTGTGTGTGTGTGTGGTGTGTGTGTGTGTGTGTGTGTGTGTGTGTGTGTGTATATACATATACATATATATGTATGTCTGCATGAATGAATTTACATATATATTGTAAGTATATACATATAATTATGTGTGTGCGTGTGTGTTGTGTGCGTGTGTGTTTATATATACATATGTATATCTATCTTTATATATCATAAATGAATATATATATATATATATATATATATATATATATATGTGTGTGTGTGTGTGTGTGTGTGTGTTGTGTGTGTGTGGTGTGTGTGTGTGTGTGTGTGGTGTGTGTGTGTGTGGTGTGGGGTGGGTATGTATATCATATACATACATAAATCTATGTATATATGTGTGTGTGTGTGTGTGTATGTAATGTGTGTGTTTTTTGTGTGTGTGTGTGTTGTTTGTGTGTGTGTGCATATATATATATATATATATATATATATATATATATATATATATATATATATATATATATATATATATATACATATATATATATAGAGATGTGCGTATCCATATACATAGATAGATGTGTGTATCTATATGTATTGATAGATAGATAAATGTTTTTATTCATATAAGAGATAGATATATAAATATATCATCATCCTATGAAGAAATTGTTATACCATAATTATTATTGTTACTGCTATTGTTTTGTTCTTATTATCTTATAATATTACTAGTATTATTATTATTCATTCTCTTATCATTATCTCCTTGGTATTACTATCATTGATATATCACCGCTGTTTTATCACAACTATCATTAGCACTATGATGATCATCATCGTTATCACATCATGCTATTTCGTTATTACCACCACTTGTTGTTGTTGTTATTTCCGCCGCGCAGTGTTAAAACTAAATGGCGGAATCGCGCTGTCAGGCGGCCACTTGGGGAATAAATCGGTTCCTTGCCTTCCCGCGGCGGGCGAGACATTCACGGACGCGGCGACATTACATGCAATAAAGCAAATTGTAATAAAATCAACTAAGACTCCTCGCGCCGTGATTCGATTGTGTTATTGAAGTATCATTACGCGCGTGATTTGTGCGAGTGTCGCCGAGGCAGCACTCTCCTCCCTGCCGCCGAGTCGCCATTGGTATTTTGAATTTCCGCGCCTCTTTTCCGTGGCCCATAGTATATATAACTTGCCTCCGTGACCGAACCGG
>NW_020869128.1:860813-865813 GCF_003789085.1 Penaeus vannamei | reverse complement strand
CTCTCTCTTCTTCCCCTCCCTCTCCCTACCCTTCTTCCCTCTCTCCTTCTCCTCCCTCTCCCCTTTTCCACCCCTCTCCCTCCTCCTCTCCCTTCTTCTCCCTACCCCCCTCTTACCCTTCTCCCTCCCTCCTCTGCCTCAACCCTCCCACCCCTATCCCTTCCTTCTCCCTGCCCCTCCTCCCTACCCTTCTTCCCTCCCTCCCCTCTTCCTCAGCCCTCCCTCTCCTCCCTCCCCCCTCTCCTTCCTCCTCCCCTTCCCCCCTCTTCCTTCGCCTCACCCTCCCTACCCTTCTTCCCTCCTTCCCCATCCGCTTTCCTCCCCTCTCCTCCCTCCCCTCTTCCCTCCCTCCCCGCCCGAAGTGGACTCCTGCTTGATCACCGAGTTTTAAACAAGAGAAGGAATCATCTGTTCAAATTAGGGGGTCGCTGAGATGGGGTGAGGGACAGTGCCGGGAAGGAGGAGGGAGTGAGTCTTATGCGGCCGCCAGATCGAGGCAGTGCAAAACGTGGGGTGAGATGTGAAGCAAGGTGTGAGGCAAGGTGTGAGGTGAGATGTGAGTCAGGATGTGAGGTGAGATGTGAAGTAAAACGTGAGCAAGGTGTGAGGTGAGATGTGAGTCAGGATGTGAGGTGAGATGTGAAGTAAAACGTGAGGCAAGGTGTGAGGTGAGATGTGAGTCAGGATGTGAGGTGAGATGTGAGTCATAATGTGAGGAGGTGTGAGGCAAGACGTGAGGCAAAATGAATGGTGATAAATAAGGCAGGATATGAGGTGAGATGTTAGGCAAGATGTGAAGCAACATGTGATGTGAGATGCGAAGTGAGATGTGAGACAAGAAATGATATGAGGTGTGAATCAATGCGTGAGGTGAGATGTGAAGCAAGGTGTGAGGTGAAATGTCAGGCAATATTTGAGGTGAGATGTGAGGTGAAATGTAGGGCAAGATGTGAGCCAAGAAATGAGGTGAGATGTGAAGCAAGATGTGAGATGAGATATGAAGTGAGATGTTAGGCGAGATTTGAGGTAAGATGTGAGGTGAGACGTGAGGCAGGAAGGGAGGCGAGATATGAGGCAAGACGTGAAGCCACTCAGAAGACGTAAGCCAAAGCCTCGGGTGTAAATTTCATCGCAAAGTGGAAATGCATAGTAAATGCACGCGGGGGGGGGGAGGGGTCGCAGTACATGTTACTTATCCGATATAACCTTCCTCCCCCTTCCCCCTCCAGTCCCCCTCTCTCTAGTCCCCTCCTCCTCCCCTCCCCACCCCTTCTTTCCCCTCTCCCTCTCCTCCCCTCACCCTCCCCTCTCCCTCCCCCTCTCCTTCCCCCTCCCCGTTATACCAGTTCATGGGTCTATCGGCGCGATCACGGAATATACCCGGGATATACTGGCCATTATCAGATGAGATGGTCGATAGCAAGTCCCGGAATTATGTTTTCTCGCATTATACTGTGGAGTTTAGGGCCTCCGATTCGAATATATGTCGGCTCATTGATAATACCTGTTATAGATACTGCATATTAAGGGATTCAGAACCGAACGTAAATCTCCACTGTGAATTTAAATACCTTCTTCTGCTTTTGTTTTTTATGTTTTTTTTTTCTGATCATAAATAATGCAAAATTGTGTAATATGGAGTCCATGGAATAATTAGAAAATCATCGATCGAGCACTCGAGGCGAAGTAGACAGGCCGTGTTTCTCGATAGACATCCGTTTTTCTCAATAGACATTCGTGTTTCTCAATAGACACGCAGTTCATCTACCTCTTAGCAGTTCTGCAACAATGGCGGCGATGCTTATTTTGGTGAATAGCTAAGTAGACGCGGGAGGCAAAGCCCTTTATCAACCGCAAAAGCAGCAACATTAAATGATAGAGGTAAGTCCGCACACATGACCCGGCCCGCTTCACATTACTGCAGATTCCCTTATTCTAAATTCGGCGGGTCGTCGCAGCGCTGCCAGAGGCGGCTGCTTCCAACGGCGGCTCGCTCGCACTGTCGACTCGTAACGCCAAGCTACTGGTAACGGACCTTGTAACAATATCTCGTCGTCGCATCACTCACATTAATTCGTGATCTGTGAGCCTTTCTTTGGTAAGTGCGGGGGTCGGGTGGGGGGGGGGCGTTGCACTCTGTTGCCGCGCGAGGCCTTGGCAACACTGCGCGGGTTAATCTCCACAGTAGAGCTCAGAAGCTTCCGATGGCCGGCCAGATACGCCCGTCAACTTTCCCACGCCCACAATTACGTCATGGTCGAGTGGGCGCCAGACAGAGGCTTATCTCTGTTATCTGGGTGGTGGGTTCTAAACGGGTGGGTTCTGAAACGCTGGGTTCTGCCGGTGGGTTCCTTTACCCAGGTTCTGGCGCGGGGCTCCGGCAGCTGAGGGGGATGGTAGGGGGTCCAAGGCTGGGGGAGGGAGGGAGGGAGGGAGGGAGAGAGAGAGAGAGAGAGAGAGGGGGGGGGAGGGAGGGAGGGAGAGAGAGAGAGAGAGAGAGAGGGGGGGGGAGGGAGGGAGGGAGAGAGAGAGAGAGAGAGAGAGGGAGAGAGAGAGAGAGAGAGAGAGGGAGAGAGAGAGAGAGAGAGAGAGGGGGAGGGAGGGAGGGAGGGAGAGAGAGAGAGAGAGAGAGAGGGGGGGGGAGGGAGGGAGGGAGAGAGACAGACAGACAGACAGACCGACCGACAGACAGGCACACCGAGAAACAGAAGGAAATGCAAATAGACAGGCAGATGAACAGACACACACAGACAAAGGCAAATGGATTCATATAGAGAGAGAGACAGAGAGACAAGCAGACTCGAGAGATCGAAACAAAGACAGACAAACAGAGCAGATAAACAAACACAAGAGGAAAAAAAGAAAAGTAGAACATAAACATGAAGAGGAAAATGTAGGTACATATGTGTGCATTCACATATTCGCATCGTTATTTATATTCCTTTCAAACAGAATGGGACGCACGTGCTTGCCTGCGAATTAACATGCGAAGAATACAATAACGTATCTCTCAGTACAAAGTGGAAAGTGAAAGGAGAGAGAAGGGCTAACTTGTAGGACACAAAGAACAAAAACTGGCTGGGTGAAATAAAGAAAAGAAGGAACACGAAGGAAGACGTAAGGGAAAATGGAAGGGGGGGGGGAGAAAAGAAAAAAAAGGAAGAGGAAGAAAATCAAGGGATGGAGGAGGTGAGGAGAAAGAGGTGGAGAAGATGATCATGATGAAGAAGAAGAAGAAAGAAAGAAAGAAAGAAAGAAGAATAAAAGGAAGAAGAAGAAGAAAGAAAGAAAGAAAAAAGAGAAAAAAATGCAAAGAACACGAACAAGGAGAGGACAAAAAGAAAAGGAAGAAACGAGAAGAGAAACCACGTCCCTCGTCCCCATCCACCGTGAAGAGGAGGAGAAGCGAGGCGAACGCGGCAGACGACACAGGGAATGCCAACGAGCCTACGAAAGCGAGCCTCTTCTATTATAACAAGTAGCAGCGGTAACAGTTTAACGTGGGTGAGATATTAACCATGACAAGCCTCTAGCTCTGGCGCATTCCCATACTGCTTTGCCGTGACTAAAGAGCAGGGAAGGACGGGGACGACGAGGAAGAGGAGGAGGGGAAGCAGGAAAGGGGGGGGAGGTAGGAGGAGGAAGAAGATAGGGCGATAAAGGTGGAGATGGGGAAGGGAGAAATATAGGAAGGAGGTGGAAGAGGAGGGGGGAAAAGGGAGGAGGAACTGGAGGAAGGAAAGGAGACGGGGTTAGAAGAGAAAGGAACGGGAGAGTAAGGGCAAGAGGAAGGGAGAAGGAGGAAGAGGGCAAGTGGGGAAAGGGAAGAGGAAAGTTGGACGCGGTAGGCAGGAAAACAAGTTAGAGAAAAAGGAAGGGAAGAACAGACAAAAATGTAGAGCATAGCATTATTACGAAGATAGAGAGAGATAGGATATTAAAAAACAGACCGTAGATACCATGCAGAGGAGACGAGATGCCAAAAAAGAATAAACACGGGGGAGGGAAAAAAAACACGAATACAGAAAATACAGACAAAGAGAAATCACGATGGGAAGAACGTAAGTTTCACGATGAATTAGAGGAGAAGGCCTGATTACAGAGAGCCAGTACAGGCATCGGTTAACTAGACAGTTGTACGCGGACGGGGAGAGAATGAGTTAATAGAAGGGCCGATGTGGCGTTGCTCGAATTGATAGCGAGTTGAGGGAGGCAATTAAACGAAGTTAGGGCTTAATACCGAGAACGGACTGGATTGTGGGAGAGAGGGGGTGTCTAAGGAGGGGGGAGAGAGGGGGTTTCTAAGGGGGGGAGGGGGTGTCTAAGGAGGGTGAAGAGAGGGGTGTGACTAGGGAGAGACAAGAGAGACGGTGTACAGGGAGGGGGAAGAGAGGGGGTGTCCAGAAAAGATAATTCCGTAAAAACACTGAAGAATTCGTTGCTAGCTTTCTCTTTCTATCTCTCTCTTTCTCCTTGTCTCTTTCTTTCTCTTTCTCTCGCTTTCATTTTCGCCTCTCTCTCTCTCTCTCTCTCTCTCTCTCTCTCTCTCTCTCTCTCTCCCTCTCTGTCTCATTCTTTACCCATATGATTATTTAAGAATACATGAAATAAGTAAAGTAAAACTAGGAGAATAAGAATAGAATAACTCAGATAGGTAAAACAATGTGTGCATTATACGCCTCGAGCAAATGCATTTGCATAAATACTTGATACAAGAAACAACAAAGAATGAGTAACAGTATCTTTGATCGCAATGATAAAAGAGGAGAGAGAGAGAGAGAGAGAGAGATCGTATAACTTTGTATAATGTATGCTATACGAAGTTATTACGCTCTCTCTCTCTCTCTCTCCTCTTTTATCATTGCGATCAAAGATAGTGTGACTCATGCTTTGTTGGTTCTTGTATCAATTATTTATGCAAATGCATTTGCTCGAGGCGTATAATGCACACATTGTTTTACCTATCTGAGTTATTCTATTCTTATTCTCCTAGTTTTACT
>NW_020869128.1:851512-856512 GCF_003789085.1 Penaeus vannamei | reverse complement strand
CATCATGAATATTATAATTAGAACGATCAGCAGCAACTGTATTAGTAGTAATAGCATTGGCATTAGTATTCCTATTATCATCATTAGTATCATTATTTTCCTCATTCTCATTATCAACATCACCATCGTTATTATCAACGTTATTATCATCATTGTTATAGTTTTTTTCTATTGCTACTATTACTATTATTGTTACTACTGCTATCATCATTTCTATTATCATCATCATTATCATTATTGTCATTACCGTTATTATAGAAATTATCATTATCATCGTCGCATTTTTCTTCATTATACTCCGTAGCACATTTATCACCGTTAATTCTTATTGTCATAAATAGGGATATAGTTACTACGTTGTCGCCATTTTAGTTGCAGAAGTATACAAATAACACCATGATTATCCTGATCTTCACCATGACTACTGTTATAATCCGTACTGATGTCTTTTTCATAATTCTTTTTGTAATCATTATTATCAAAGTTTTATTATTATCTTTGCTTGCAATATTACCAGCATCACCATTACTATTACCATTAACTTTATCATCGTTGATATCAGGATTTATTATTACCTAGTGCCATGTCTACCTTTCAATATCTAGTTATTTTTTCTACTCAAATACCTTTGGTTTACTAAGTTTGAGACTGCTCAGTTTGTCAATATTGCACTGTTGTCTGATGTTTATGCCATTAACTTTAACATTTTTTATGGTAATACATCTCCACTATAAAATTTGAAAGCGGTGGCTTTGAATATGATAGTAAGGACAATATTAATTCTTACTTACACAATTTTTACAACAATTATGCTTTTTATTATACCAATTTAATCAAAATAATGGTTGCTTTAACAAAACTCGCGTTTATCCTGTCACAAGTTGTCTTGTTCACGGGCCTTGTTTTAAGTGAGAGAGAGAGAGAGAGAGAGAGAGAGAGAGAGAGAGAGAGAGAGAGAGAGAGAGAGAGAGAGAGAGAGAGAGAGAGAGAGAGACGAGAGAGAGAGACGAGACGAGAGAGAGCTAAAGAGAGAGGGATTAGAAGGGAAAGAAAGGAAAACAGAGAGTGAGTGAAAGAGACATATATTGATAGATAAAGAGAGATGTGGTGGGGGAATGTGGAAAATATGCTAGAAGGAAGATATGGAAAAGACAAACATCATGCAGTGTATCTTCTCTGGTGTTCAGCAATGTCACCATATACCTGATCATTTTTTTTTTCTTGAAAAAAAAAAAGAATTTAAGGTGCCCTTGAGTTGAAGTTCAATGATAGGATAAGAAAACAAACAAAGCAAACTGTTAATTCGAGAATTTTAAAGATATGTACCCCCACCTTTCCCTTACCAAAATGTCCCAAATCGTGCAACATATGTACTTTCTCTAAGCTTGCCAATTTGCATGTGCACCGCCGCGACTTGAATAGTTTTGGAGATACAATCACAGTCTCGACTAGTTTCTCGCTCACTCGACTTTTTCCTCATCGTTTCGGTCATCTCCTTCATCTAGATATAGCGATGACTCGATGCAATGTTACAGGTTATCTATCAAAGCAAGATGAAGCAATGTGAAAATGATGAGCGCTACTTTATCAAATTGTTATTTCTAATTGCAGTGTGCTTGTGTCCTTATCGCCCTCATCTAGTCGCAACTCGGGCTCGGATTGGCTGTTTGCGGCGCATGCTCGGTCCACCCCCTGCCGCGCCCGCCAATCACAGATCTTATCGCGAGTGGGCGGAGTCGACACATGGGCGGGATTCTGCTGTGCACGAAAGCGAGAATGGGAAACGAGAAAAAAACGCTATATTCGAAACTAACAACACCCTCTCTTAACATCATTGTCTTCGTCTTACACGCTTTTGAAGTTGCCTCTAGTGGCAATAAGCCAAAATAAAAAATAGGAATGAAAATAAAGGCACAAAGAAGCACTTAGAAACATCGGTAGATCCGGCCGACTCACATGTATGGTTCGTGCAACTGCCACTAGGCGGTGCTGGTGTGGTCTCGATGGGGCGGCGAAGATAGTGTTATCAGAAAGCAGGTTATCTACCATCTCCACGCTGTGATAACCTCCTCTCTCATTATTACCAAAGAAAACAAACACCCCGCCAGCCAGTATGGTCTCCTATGGACAAGGTGAAGGAGCGACTAATGTGTGAGGGAGCTACGAGGCGTTGTGTGAGGTGCGTTGCGGCTCGCCAGCTCAGGCCCACCTGAACGCGTTTTTGTCTTTAGGGGCTCGGGTCAAAGTGCGTCCGGATTTCGCCGTCGTAACCCTGCGTTCTTCGTCAAAGTGCGCCAGCGAGTTTACGGCCGAGTGGGGGCAGGTGCTTCCGAGGAACCTTACGTGAAGTGCCACCGCTGCCCCCTTCCCCCTTCCCTTCCCCCTCCTCTACCACCCCCAACAATGCCGGGGTCATCCCTCCGCACACTCACATAGCGTCTCGGGCCAGTGGACATAAGAGCGACAGTCCCGTGGTAGCAACTTGCGCACGAGCACTTACGAACACCCAGGCCAAAATATTCGTAAAAGCTTCAAGGGCCCTCAGTAAATCAGTTCGGGTCAAGCGGTGTCGGACAGTGCCTAGTGACCAGTGTCACCTTGATTAGTGCCATCTTAACGCCTTTGTTTGTTGAAAAAAATATTTGGTGCCGTTCAATGAGTCCACTTTAATCGAGGACCAGATGATATAATGGTAAGCATGTGTGAGGGATATCTGCTACGCTGTGTGATAGTATTACCTTCACTGTAATACCTGTAATTTGTACACCGCCTTGTAGATTACCTGGTTCTCACCTATCCGCCTTCCGGGCTGTGTGTTCCAAAATTATCAAGCATCAACCAAATCTATCATTATGCTATCATTGTTTATGCTATTATTTGTGCTTTGGCTGTGGGTTTTGCTCCCGCTTATGGTGGTTTTCGTCGTTGCCATTAGTAGTAACGTAATATGTGTTATCATTATCACTGTTGATACTGTTATGCATAGCGTTGGTACTCTTCTAGTCATTGCTAGATCTATTGTTATGTTCATTGCTTTCTCTGAATATTGCTGTTATTTTGATAATCGCAATCATTATAGATATTGTTGTTCCTATTATCGTTAATATTATTGTAGTTATTATTATTTTTTTTTGTTCTTTTTCTTGTAGTTCTTATTATGATATTTATTATTAGTATTTTCATTATTGTTGTTGTTGATGAGGATGATGTTATTGTTGTTGTTGTTGCTGTTGTTGTTGTTGCTACTGCTGCTATTATCATTATCCTTATTGTTATCATTATTATTGTTGTTGTTGATGTTCTTGTTATTATCATTATTAAAATCATTGTTGCTGTGGCTATTGTTGATGTTATTGTTGTTTGTTACATATTATAAATATTATTACTACTGATTCTCCTACTGCCACTACTATTATCATTAGCATTACTATTATCACTACTACTATCATTTTCATAATTCTTTTTATTATTTTGGTTATTACCATCATTGATATTCTTATTATCATTTATATTTATTGTTATTATTTTGGTTATTATTATCATTATTTTTATTATTATTCAATATTTTATCATTATTGTTATTATTTTTTTATTATCATCATTATTGTTATTATTATTATTATTATTATTATTATTATTATTATTATTATCATTATTATTATTTTCATTATTATTATTATTATCATTGTTATTATTATTGGTGGTGGTGGCGGTATCATTATTATATCTATTGTTATTGTTATCGTTATTATCATCATTATTATTATTACCATTATTAAATATTAAATATTTCTATGACCTTTGTCATCATTAAGTTTATTTTTATGAACATTATTATCATTATTATTATTGTTGTTGTTGTTGTTGTTATTATCATTATCTTTTTTGCAGTTGTTTTTGTTATTGTTTTTGTTGTTATCACTACTGTTATCCTCATTATCACTATCGTTATTGCTATTATCTTTATTATTACTATTATTATTATTATTATTATTATTATCATGATTATTATTATTATTATCATTATTATTATCATTATTATTATTATTATTATTATCATTATTATTATTATTATTATATTCCTTATTATTACCATTATAATCACCATCATCATTACCGTTACTATTATCTTTTTTTATTATTATTATCATCATCATCGTTATTAGCACTATCATTGTTATCATCATTATCATTATTGTTATAAATATTGATATGATTATTATTATCACCATTATTATTACTAATTTCATTATCATTATCTTTTTACAATCAATACCTTCATTTTTTATTATTACTTCATTATTATGTTTCCAATAACAGTTATTAAAAGTATCACCATTCATTTTATTGTGATTTCAAAATAATTTTTATATCAATAGCATCATTAATGTACTCATTATGTCAGCCATGATATTGATAATGATTACTATCGTTGTTGCTCAGCAGCAATTATTACAGTCAACAATAATAATTATTATCGTCATTATCATTATCTTTCTTGCTGTTGTTCATATCGGCATTGCATTGTATTTGTTATCTAAGTAGGCTTAATTGATTTCAGAGGTTACTGATACTGCTGTTGCATGTATTATTATCTTCATTACTTAGTTATAATGATGTTGCAATTGATATAGGTTTTCATTAGTTAAGATGAATGTATTTATATTATGATAATTACTGTATTCATATTATGATAATTATTATGATAGTTATTGTAGTTATCATTATTACTGTTGTTGCTCTTGTTCGTTATTTTTATTATTGTTACTATTAATATCATTATTATCATTAAAATGATATGTTGCTGTTATAATCATCATTATTATTATCAATCATAACAATAACAATGATATTATCATTACTATCATTATTATTATTACTATTGTTATTATCATTATCATTATCATTATTTCTATCATTGTTATTGTTGTTGTAATTATCAAGGTTATCATTAACATGATAAATGTTATAATGACAATGGTGAAAGTTACTCCAATAAT
>NW_020869128.1:834012-839012 GCF_003789085.1 Penaeus vannamei | reverse complement strand
TAAATTTGTGCACTGATTTCATGAATTTGCTTATTTTAACTTCTTCACCTTAAGAACTAATAAAAAAGTAAGTATTGTTCAGAACTGCACTTGACAAATATAGGAATGAAAGGCCGAAGGAATGCCTAAAAAATGCAAAAGTATACACAATAAAGACAGATTATCATGATAACAGTGATGGTGAGCATTTTTTTTATCAATAAATCAGGAATGACAAATCAAACTGACTGCGATTAGAATCAGTATCAGTTATCTCTTTATAAGACATTACTGAATGATGATAATGCAATTCTATTGATAATAAGCAGTATGATGCTAGAGACAACAATCTTATCAAAGATAAGTATTTAGAAGTGACTAGAAAATACACCATTATAAATCAACGAAGATAGTGATAACTCTGACGCGTTGAAAATGAACGAAAACAACGGCGATGCAGCTATAACGTAGGATGACACAGGTCTTTCCTATCAATCTCTGGATCTCGTTGGATGTATAAGAATCATAACGGATACACCCTCATGCATTTTGCAATACATGCTTTTGTAATCCGTGTGTACAGTGTGCGCCGTTCCTTTCGTTTATCGCTCGATTTGCTTAAAAAGGTAATGTCGGTAATGACCGTAATCATAATCCTAATAATGAAAGGACCAGTAGTAATAGTAACAAGACTAATAAACATAATAAGAATAAGAGTAAAATCTAGTAAAGTGACAGGTAACTAAATACACAAACCGAAAGATAAACAAACGTTTTAGAAATTGACAGAATAAAGAAAAGGGGCGAAGGGAAGCGGGAAAAGGGGCACCAATATCCAAGTAGCAACAATTGGCACCCTCCGCGGGGTCATTATCATCAGACCCAATGACACTCTGTCACTATCATCATTATCACAATATCATCGTTAGTGGCCGGGGTCCCTGCATTACAAGAGACGATTAGCCAACACTTTCAAGATTTGGCCGATTGCATATTATCTTCGAGAAAGGATTTAAAAAATCAGTGGCACTTGTATTGGGGGAGATATTCTTCAGTATTTGCAAAGAAGGAGAATAGGAGGAGGAAAAAATATGATTGCATTAAAGCATGTGCGGTCATTCAGCGTGGAAAACTAAGTGATTTAGCAGAGGAACGTGCGCCCACTCTCGCAGCTGTTGCTACACTCTCCGCCGAGATATGTGGGGCAGTTCGTAGGGCTAACACAACTGCTTCCAGTATTTTCTTACATAACTATCAGCATCTACTTCACAGCTGGGACTGCTGCTGTCTCCATAATCGTGCTTGTACACATATGTAAAGAATATGCAAATGCATCCGCGGGTACAAAGATGCACTTGCATACTCTGCAATACGCAAATGTTCGCATCCTCGTATGTGTAACTGCGGTCACGGTAATCCAAATGAGCAAACATGAGCTGTGGTCATTCTCTCTCTCTCTCTCTCTCTCTCTCTCTCTCTCTCTCTCTCTCTCTCTCTCTCTCTCTCTCTCTCTCTCTCTCTCTCTCTCTCTCTTCACACCACACACACACACACACACACACACACACACGCACACACACACACACACACACACCACACACACACACACAACACACACACACACACACACACACACACATATACACACATACACACACACACACTCACACACACACACACACACACACACACACACACACACACAACACACACTCACACACACACACACACACACAGTTTCACCATAAGTTTATCTACATTTTTATCTCTATTTTTCAGTTTTTATTTACCCACCCTGTCCCTCCTCTCTCTCTCTCTCTCTCTCTCTCTTCTCTCTCTCTCTCTCTCTCTCTCCTCTCTCTCTCTCTCTCTCTCTCTCTCTCTCTCTCTCTCTCTCTCGCACACACACACACACATTCACTCTATCTCTCTCATTCTCTCTTTGCATCTGCCTCTCTTAATTTGTCTGGCTGTCTCTGATTGTGTTTCTCTCTGTCTTTCTCTTTCTATGCCTGCCTATCTATCCATCAGCTTCTCTCTCTCCCTCTCTCTGACACACAGAAAATGTCGCGCTTCTTAACACCCCGGCCTCATAACAGAAATCCTTCAGTAAGGTCATCCAGTCTCTCATCACCGCGCACTACCATTAGCCTCAACACCATCATTTGCAACACCAACATCAACACCACAAGAACAACACACTAATGGCCCTGGAATCATCATCATCAGACCTGTCACTACCGTCATTAACCGTGGCATATCAACACCCATGACTGTTAGGTTCCTGCGTGGCACCGTGTGAGGCACTCGCCACCCCTTCCCTTGGCACAGCGTATGGTGATATTGTTCTGCGTGGAGCGTAAGGAGAAGCCCTCGCGCGACACTTTATGGGTCTCGCTTAGCACTTATGCTGCAGGATTACCTAATAACAAAAATGATTTCTGTCTGGCCCCTGTTCGGTGAGTTGGTCTGGCTCCTGGTCTAATGGCTTCGGTTATTTGTCATTTCCTATCTTTCTTTCTTCTTTTATCACTCGATTGATTTATCTCTTCTCTTCTTGTTATCCTCGTTTGGTAGTCATTATGTTATTCTTCGTGCTCTGTGTAACCTAATCTTCCAACCATGAAGCTTAACTGTCTTTGTATTTCCCCGTGACGCTAAAATCTCAACTTGAAGATTCAATTGTTAGCAACAGTCAATGAATGTGTGTCGAATGTGCGCGCCCTCTTGTATGTCAGACTGTGTGTGGAAGGGAGGGGGGGGGAGGCGTGCAAGCGTATGTCCGTGTGTGTGTGTGCTTGTAATCATATGAATCCCGCCAATGAAAATACAAAAAGAAGAAATATTTACAACTATCGTTATTTCAAGCACCATCCTCGAGAAAGTTAGACTTCATTCCTGTCTCGTCCCTGTCTTTGTTTCTTGCCCATACCCGCAAAACCTTCGAGTTCTTCCTAACTTCACCCTAAATTCTCGAAGTGCGCTGACCATGACAGTTCCTCGGACGGGGCGAGGGCCCTCTCCTTCCGCCACGGTCACGAGCCTACATATTGGCCCGGATCCCCACCAAAGGCATGATCTCCTTCGGCCAGACCAGCACACACCTTCACTTCATATTTCAAACCTCTTGATCTTGTAAGATATACGATAAGAAAAGGCTCAAAGTCCGTTCTCCTTCTTCCTCTTCTCCTCGTCCTCCTCCTTCCCCTCCTTCTTACCTTTTTTCGCAATAAACTCTCTTCTGCTCATCACCTGCACCCGCACCCCTTACCAGATTGCCTTTGTCCACTTCCCCATCGCTTTCTCCCTTTTTCTCCTTCCTCTCCCTCCCTTCCCCTTTCCTCTCTCCTTCTTCCTCCCCCCTTTGCGCTCCCTCTCCATTCCTCTGCCTCCCCCATCGCTCTCCCTTCCTTCCCCCTTTCTCTCTCTCCTTTCCCCCATCGGTCTCAACCTTCTTCTCCCTCCCCTCCCCCTTCGCTCTTCCCTTCTCTCGCTCTCACTTCGCACCCAACCCTCCTAAAATCGCTCTCCCTCTCATCTCCTCCCCGCCTCTGCTCCTTCGCTCTCCCTCGCTCCTTCGCTCTCCCTCCCTCCCCTTCGCCACCCCCTCCACTCCCTCCCTACCCCATTCTCACCTGACTTATGTTGACGGCTTCGACAGAGGTTTATATGCTCTGATAAATTTCAAGCGGACACAAGTTTCATGTATCTCTTTCTTCTTTCTTTTTCTTCTTTTCTTTCTTCCTTGTTTACGTTGTCTTTGTCAGTATCATGATATTTGAATATTTGTTACACTCTTAATTCCCAAAATGTAGTTGTTACTGTTCTGACGATCATTATCATTACAAATTGTGCAATATATATTATTACCTATCATTGTTTTATTACTACCGTTATTGTTACTATTATTATTGATATCTTCTCTGTTATCATTATCATCATTATTACTATTATTACCATTATCATTACTATTACTATTATCATTATTAGAACTATTATTATCATTATCATCATCATTATCATTTTCATTATTACTATAATTGTCATTATTAATTTTATTATTGTTATAATTATCATTATTATTACCATCATCATTATCCTTACCGTAATCATTACCATTATCATTGTTATTTTTGCTGTTGTTGTTATTACTGTCACTATTATTATCACAATAATTTTCATTATTATTAATATTACTATTCTCATCACTCTTTTTTAATCGTTATAGATATACTAATACCCTTTATAATTGTCGACATTAGTTATCATTATCATCATTACTATTATATCATCATCACTACTGGTACCATCTCGCAAAGCTTTACATTCCCAGAGTTTAGAATCACGACCATCCTAGGGTTCATTCTTGGATATATCACAGGTTCCGGCAAGTGCTAGATTAGCGATAAGGTAGCGGGAAGCTGCTATACCTCATCAACATCCGTGTCTTACAGATAGCGAGTGAGATAACACATAACGGTTACACGCCCAAGGGGGGACGCCCACGACCTCTTCTGCTACGCTAGCTGCCACGCCTTCACGCCCACTCCGGCAATGAAAAACTTGTTTGTGATTCTTTAAGGAAACAATGCACACGCAAAAAATATAACAAACGAAGAGAGAAAGAAAACAAAAATGGGAGAGTGATTTGCTTGAAGCATTTGTGTGAATATTCGGATAATTTGAATTGATATTTACTTGAAAAACTAAGAGCTGAAAAATATATAGATATATAAAGAAAGACACAGAAACATCCCTTACTTATCAACAAACTCCTATCACAACCAGTTCAGCTTTCATGTGCGTGCA
Source organism: Penaeus vannamei (assembly GCF_003789085.1). Taxonomy (NCBI): domain Eukaryota; kingdom Metazoa; phylum Arthropoda; class Malacostraca; order Decapoda; family Penaeidae; genus Penaeus; species Penaeus vannamei. Next base: position 834,224 of record NW_020869128.1, on the reverse strand, counting down.
ACAGTATAATGACCGGAATCCTTTATTAAAAAACAGGATTAGTGTACCTTGTGGACCAGACACATTCTTAAGTGTTTTTTGGCTCCTCTCGTCCTTCCTTCACGGCTTGTCTGAGTGGGTCTGGTACGGGGAGGTAACGTGGCATTTCACGTGGGCGTGCTATTTCGGTTCCAGTTAGTTGAATGGCCAAGGAGTGTGATATGTGGGAGGGG
>NW_020869128.1:806512-811512 GCF_003789085.1 Penaeus vannamei | reverse complement strand
CTCCGCCCCCCCCCTTTCTCTCCCCCCCTCCTCGCTCTCTTGCTCTCTCTCCCTTTATAGAAAGATATAAATAAGTACATATACTGAGAGATACATATATGAATATATATTGATTCAATCTAACTATCCATATCAATCTATGTATCAATTCGACTCACTCTATCTATTTGTATATTAATCTTTCTATCTGTCTATCTACCTGTCTGTCTGTTTATCTATCTATCTATACAAATATTTTCATACATGCATGCATATATATATATATATATATATATATATATATATATATATATATATATATATATATATATATATATATATATATACATATAATATGTATATATATATACATATATATACATATACATATAAATGTATATACATACATAAGTATGGATATTTATGTATATATACATATAATTATGTATGTATGCATGCATGTATGTATGTAAGTATATATAGGATACATATATATATATATATATATATAATATATATATTATATATATATATATATATATATATATATATATACACACACACACACACACACACATACAGTTTTACTGTATCATTCATTCTTACCATTCTACCTCTGTATATCTATAATTCGCTCCATGCGGCTGCCTCTTCCCCTCCCCTAGTTTTCCCTTTTGCTACCTCTCTCTCTCTCTCTCTCTCTCTCTCTCTCTCTCTCTCTCTCTCTCTCTCTCTCTCTCTCTCTCTCTCTCTCTCTCTCTCTCTCTCTCACACTATCTCCTTCATATCAATAGTTTCTCTTCGGACTACGTATCTCCACGTAAACATCTAATAACTCTCGCAATCTCGCACACGCACACACTAACTCTCGCACCACACAAACAACCTAAGCCCCCTCCCCTCACCTAAAAAAAAAAAAAAAAAGAAAAATCCAAAAAGCGCGCAAAAAAAGAGTGAAAAATAAAAGATAAAAAAAGAGAGAAAACTTTCCAAAATAATCTGGATTTACCTCGACCAGAAATCACGAGTCACACATGTTAAATCCGTCGCCGTTGTTGAAACACCCTATCGACACATGGCCTTTTAAATTTCTCTATCTCCCTCGCACTTGCAATTGACCGTCCCGCTGTGCTCGTAAGGTCGTGGAAGGAATGGTTCTTCGGCGGACAAACAAACCGGTAAAGTGCCGCGGTTCGAAATCAGGTGCAGGCCGCGAGGGTTAACACGGGACGCTATATCGCTGGCGTGTGGCAAGGGCGGGTCTGGGGGCCAGGGTGGGTGGGGGGTTAAGGGCTGGTTGGGGGTGCTGGGCAGGGGTACAGGGCAGGGGTGCAGGGGAGGGTACGAGGGGAAGGCGACGATGTGGGCTGGAAATGTCGGTAAATATTTTTATTTTCTTTTTTTAGTTTCATTTTTTTTTTTTTTTCGTTATTATTTAGTTCGCCTTCTCTTTACAAGCACCTCTTTTTCGTTCATCGTCACACACCTTTCCTATTCTATTCCACTCTTTCATTTTCTTCTCGTGCTCTTCTCTATTCTTCTAACTTCTTTATTTACTTTTTTCTCTTAATCACCTATTTTTTTCTCCCTCGTCGATTTTTTTCTGATTCTAATCTGTTTTTCCTCATCTTCTTTCATTTCTTCTACGTCTATTTTTTATCTTTTTCCCCATTTCTTCTGTTCGGGCCGAAGAGTGGGAGATGAGGCCGTCTGTTAATTCGAACGCGCCTGGTCAGCATCGATAAAAGTGATATTATAATTATTCCTGCCTATGTTTGAAATTATTATAAAAGTGCCTTGTCGAACTTGAAATTTGGTAACGTCAACTTTTTAAAAAATACCTCATCCATAATTATTTTCCGAGCAAAGATGTTAATCAAAATGATACAGAACGAAACAAAAAGATCATTTGCTGTTCTTGATTACGAAAATTTTTACCAGCAGAATATGAGGACGAAAACAGTGTTGTTGAATGAGTCGAGGTCAGTGGGTTATGATGACGATCCCAATGGTGTTGTCATTTATGGTGACAGTGTATTTTAGACGACGCTCCTGTTTTTACAGACTATTCTGCAAAGGCTATTAGTTTCAGGCGATGAAGAATAATTAGATAAACAAGTCATTAGGTTTCCTATGCAACCTAATGACAATATATGCAAGATATAACTTATTTGATCAAATTGACAGATATAAAGCATGGTACTTTTGGAAAATACATAAGCACATACATACCCCTAGCAGACTAACGCCCGCAGCACTTAAATCAGGCAAGGAGGGGAAGACCACATCTCGGTGTCACAAAAACTGATGTTCCTTTTACAGTTCTTCTCATTAGACTCGCCCATTCCCCGTCTGGCCTCCCGCCGCCGCGCCGCCCCCGCCCGTGACACGGCCTCTCTCTCTCTCTCTCTCTCTCTCTCTCTCTCTCTCTCTCACTCTCTCTATCTCTCTCTGTCTGTCTGTCTCTCTCTATCTCCCTCTATGTCTGTTTCTCTCTCTCACTCTCTCTCACTCTCTCTCGCTCCCACCCCCATCACTCTATCTCTCTCTCCCACCCCCACCCTCTCTCTCTCTCTCTCTCTCTCTCTCTCTCTCTCTCTCTCTCTCTCTCTCTCTCTCTCTCTCTCTCTCTCTCTCTCTCTCTCCCTCCTGCCCCCCCTCTCTTTCATATTCGTTCCCTCACTCCCTCATTCACTCTCCTTAAACTCTGAATAGAACGTACCATAAGATGACATGAGAGGCTACCTTGGTTCCCTTTCACATCCAAGCTCACCGTCTTCAGCAAAGCACCTACTAGAACTATAAAGTCTTGGACTACTTCTGATCAAACATTCGAAGGGAAAATGTGTTTCTGGTCATTCTTCTATTATAATGGTTATCTTTTTCCTTGTTGTTTTTCATCAGTAACAGGTACAAAGAAAGGTCCGATTCAACAATACAACAACTAGGGCCATTGTTGTCGTCGGGTGCGCCAGTTCGTTTGTATGTTTCATTTCACAGTCAATTCACTTGTGTTTACGCATTTGAGGTAAAAATAATGTTAGACTAACTCCATTGTTGTTGCCTGCATGCAGTGTATTCACACTCGAGTTTTCTGAATATTGAATGGAAAACTGCAGAGTAATTTTATTTTCCTGTTTTGAATTGATGCAATGTATCGACTTTGGTGATATGCGTATAGGATAAATTGCAGCAGAGAAGCTTATTTGGTCAAGTAGCTTACGTCGGGTATAATTTCATCTTAATATGAATATTATTTTTCACTTTGAACGCTACGAGATGTGCCATTAGATATTGAAAATACTGAGACAAAAAATAATGTGGAAGACCGTTAAAAATCCCCAACTTATATATAAAAAAAATCCTGTTTACACTTTTCCCTTCTTTACTTCCCCTTTCCTTCTCCACTCATTATCGGTAGTTATTCCTCTTCTGCTCCCCTGCTGCTACCTGTCACTGACGTCCTTCCTTTGCTCTTTCACCACTCACGTTCCCTCTTAACCCATCTGCCGCCCTTCTTTCTTTCCCCTCCCCCACCTGTCATATTTCCTCCTCACCCCTCCTCTTCCCCCTCCCTCCCTCCATCCAACTCTCTAACCCCTCCCCCTCTCCTTTCCGCCATCTCTCTCCATCAACAAGTGCTTCTCGGTATTTTTGTCTGCCTCCCTTTTTCCACTTTCTTCATCTTGTTATTTACCTTTCATTATGCCACCTTCAGCTGCTCCCTTACACATAAGCGAACTCTCACTCTAAAGCCTTTGCGGTTCTGCTTATCTCACACCACTATGGCTTTGATCATAATCACTAACGTATCTTTCCATCTCCAGACTCGTTTTGTCTTGTAAAAAAGAGAGATTAGGAGAAACAGCAAGAGAGAGAAAGAGAGAGAGAGAGAGAGAGGGGGGGGGGGGGAGAAGACAAAGAGCGAGAGAGAGAGAGAGAAGAGACAGGGAGAGAATTTTTTTTTTTTTTTTTTTTTTTATTTACATAAACTGAATATAATATTTTACCATATATTGTGTGCTATGATATATGATTCATTATTCCTACAGAATCCTTCACTTCTTCTTAGAACAGACAGGAAGACAATCCCAAATAGGCTCTCCTTTGGGACCTACGCATTGTCAGGTTGTTTTTGGCATCTCAGCTCTCTTTGACTTAAACTGGGCCTTGTCTAGTCGTTTTCATTATATGTTTTGAAATGTTTCTGCGATGCGGTTGAAAAATGAAATTCGTTATATGAGTGAGTGAGTGAGTGTGTGTGTGTGTGTGTGTGTGTGTGTGTGTGTGTGTGTGTGTGTGTGTGTGTGTGTGTGTGTGTGTGTGTGTGTGTGTGTGTGCGTGCGTGCGTGCGTGCGTGCGTGCGTGTGGGTGGGTGAGTGGGTGTGTGAATATATCATATTTTCTATCTTGATATATGTCATACGCGTGTGTAAAGTCATTTGTTAACCTACTTATCTGTCTACCATTTCACCACACGATAAACACTTGCACCAGCAGTCACTCAGATCATTTAGCAAACCTTTCGCTGCCCTGAAACACCACAACGACCACGTTCCCCAAATCAATATTCCCGTTCCCCATGATAAAAAGGTATCCCTACTGAATCCACAATAACAATACACCAAGCAGAACAAACCTACCCCAAAGACAACATCCTTATGCCTTCTACGCCATGTCTAACCACCCACTGCGCGTCCCCCGTTCGCCGTCTGTTAATCCTGGCTCGGATATACGCTGACAGAGTTACAAAAACGCGGCTTAGTGTCAGTATAACGGATGTCTCTGACACAGAAGGCGGTCCTCCCTGCCACCCACGACAGTCAGCACGGGTCACGCATCTCACAAACACCCTCTTGAGATATTGTTTTCGACTGTGTGTGTCTGTATAAACTGTAACGTGTTCTTTAAGTCACCCCGGTGAAGATGTAGGGTTTATTTCCTTAAGTGAGATTTAAAAAGAACAGTGCATGCATGGCTATACACACCAAAAAAAAAAAATAATAATAATAATAAAAAAA
>NW_020869128.1:786512-799012 GCF_003789085.1 Penaeus vannamei | reverse complement strand
AGAGCTACGTTGATACAAGCAATCAAATTTGACCACATATCAAAGGAAATAACGCATGCTTTGGAAATCAAGCCTCTAATGAAACGTCGTAATTTACTCTTCAGGCGTTTTAGCAGCGTCATCAGTTACAGCAGGTGAGATTCTGATTTAGATTGGAAAAAAATAATCATCAGAGACTTTTGTGATGTAAATAATGGATTGAGAGCAGTTTATATTTTGCGTCAATTCTTCATGGTTATACATTTCATATAATTAGGGCTGTTTGTTCAGTGAAGATTGAGTGTTTGTGAGCAAGCGAATAATGGAACATACTCAGAATGTAATGTATCGAGTCTCATCGAACGTGAGTGAGTGAGTGAGAGAGAAGTGAGAGAGAGAGAGAGAGAGAGAGAGAGAGAGGAGAGAGAGAGAGAGAGAGAGAGAGAGAGAGAGAGAGAGTGAGTGGAGGGAGCAGCGAGGCAAATGCACCAAGAAGGAGGGTAAGAGAAAGGCCCCCACAATCGACAGCTTCCGTGTAACACAAGACATGCGTAACACTGCTTGACAAACGGCCAAACCCCAAGGAAGTGAAATGCGAAGAAAACTAAACAGTGAATTGGAACCCCCCAAGTTGCCAGCGAGGAAGTAAGTTCGAATCCTTGTTTACCATTCAAAATTGATTTTTTTTTCCTTTTTTTTTTCTTTGTCTGTATGTGACTGTGTACGTTCTTCAATTTCTGTTACTAATGAGCGACAACTTCAATGATCGCTTTTCTTTATGAACTGTTTAATGTTAGGCATACTGTATCCCTCAAAACCTGAGGGACATGCCACGGCCCACGCGTCCGAACGTCTGAAAGAAACATTGGTTAGTCAAAGCAGCACTGACAGCCACGATAATTTTTAAGACTTCCCTTTTCACTTAGAGTGTTTTCCAAGGGAGTAAAGTTCTGTTTGTGAAATGAGTTTGAGGGGAGTGGAAGAAAGCATTAAGGAGATGATGGCAGGAGTATGGAGTGTTGAGTGGATGTTCCTTTCCTAAAACTATTTCGGAAGAGATTATACCATATACGGTATATGTATGTACTTACGTATATATATATATATATATATATATATATATATATATTATATATATATATATATATATATATGTGTGTGTGTGTGTGTGTGTGTGTGTTAATATATTATATATATATATATATATATATATAATATATATATATATATATATATAGTGTGTGTGTATGTGTGGTGTGCTTGGTGTGTGTGTGTGTGTTGTGTGTGTGTGTGTGTGTGTGTGTGTGGTATAGTATAATATAAATATATACTATTATATATATTCACACGCTCTTTACTGCCTATAACTGCCAGAAGTAATATATATAGATCCCATTCAATAAACCTCTCACTTCCATAATATACAGAACGATAGTATATATAATATTATTATAGGTATATATAACGTCCCGGTATATATATGTGTCAAAATAAAATATATATACCTATGCCGATCATTCGATTGTATGGCCTTATTAACGCGTTATATATAGATAGCTATAATTTATACTATATATATGTCACTATATATACAGATGGTAATGTACCTTATATATATTACATTACATTATCATATACATTATTAATATATAGAGCTACGCTAAATCCTACTGCTCTACTCAGTAGCTCCTAGTACTCTCTAGTATATTCGCTCATCGCTTCTTTGTATCCGGGTAATATAGACTCGATACAATATGAGTCCACGATGAGATGCACTCTCCAGACAGCACTGGGGATCTGATTGCGCTCCCGATATGCCCTAAAACTCATGTGTGGTAATCAGATCAGATCTAGCCATTAAGATGGCGGAGAGCGCAGGAGGGAGTTAGGGAAGGAGGAAATAGGAGGAGGAGGTTAGGGTGGGGAAGGAGGGAGGGTCCAGAGGAGAAGGAGGATGGAAGGCGAGAACCGGGGACAAAACACATGAGGGAAGTAGAAGAAGAGAGGGGGAAGGAGAAAAAGTAGGTACGGCATAATGGGTGGAGCGTGCCGAGGAATGGGAAAGAGCCTGCGTTGCAAGAAATCAAAAGGCATGTCGCGGGCACGAATGGAAGTTTGATTTAAATGATCCCAGAGACGCGACGCGAGATCAAAACTCCCAAGAGCTAAATGTTAGTAAATTAGATAAATCCAGAAATAATCGCAGTCATATGTACACCAGCCGACAATAGACAGCATGTATTCATCAGGGCCATATGCATTTAATCAAGATGATTACCCGCTGGGTACAGATCCAGGTTTTATGATAAATACCACTCCCTGAATGTCCATTTTCCTTAGATCACTAGAGTGACGATAGATCATACAACGCGAGCATGTTAAATAACACTCATATCCTTATCTTTCTCCGTAATTAACATATGCCTTCGGCTTGTGTCGCAAATACAGATAGCGTGCAGATGTCGAGTGTGCAAACGTTCATGATATATTCGACATACATCACAAAGCGCAAGAGAAGAGCAGCGCAAGCCTAGGAAATCACAATATAGATGTAAAGTGTGGAAGATGTATGATGAAAATGATGTGTGTGAAAAGAAAGATAGAGAGCTTGAGTATATGCAGACGAGAGTGGAACGACATCGGTGTTCACGAAGTGTTTAGACTGTCACTGCTTGATGAAGATGATAGCTGCCCTCTCGAAGTGTAGTGGTGGCACTCTGTGTGCCATCTATAGATGTATTATATTATATATTTATATATGCGTTTATAAATATTGCAAAACTGCTTATATAACCCCTATACCCCTAGCCTAAGTAGAATGAGTAGATAATATCTCAGTACCAGTATAAACACTAGAACGACTGGGTTAACGGTCAACATAAAGATATATTAGAATATATAGCTAAAATAATAAATCTATTGCTACTATGTATATGTGTGCCCTGATCGTTTGAGCAATCCCCTTTTATCTTCTTTTTATTCATGTGTGTTGTGTGTGTGTGGTGTGTGTTTGTTGTGTACATATACTATATTGTTATCGCATGCACATATAGCACATATATGATATTTATATAAATTTAATATATGCAAATTGCGAACTGAAGGAACATATACATATATAACGCCTGATTCCTACACGACTAATAATGCACATACTATAAACTATGCTATATTATAATATAATACTGGCGGTAAGTATTATACGGACTATATACTACGTTAGTCGGTATATTAGTACTATATTAATATATATATATACTATATATGTGATTGTGTGTGTGATCTGTGTGTGTGTGTGCAGTCGTCCTCACTCTGTGCTTGGTGTTCTAGATCGTGTGTGTATGTGGGTAGCACAATATATTATGTGTATGTGCAAAAAAGAAAAAAAAAGACAAGAAACCAATAAAAAAAAAAAAAACAAAATAGGAGATATAGATTTAGAATGGATCAAGATTATTAATAATTTAATTTATTATACTATTATTTTAAAAACTAATATATATTGAGTATATATGTGGACATAACTATATAGTGATGTGTGGATGTGTTGTTTGCTCATTGTGTTGTCTGAGTGTGGTTGTGTGAATAATGTGAGTGTGTGAATGTTTGAATAGTAAAATGAAGGTATGTGTTATCGTACATAAATATAGGATGAGCTATAAGTAGTATATATATTATATATATTTATATATATTTATACTATTATATACTATATAGTATTTATATAAAATTATATATATATAGTAATATATTAGTAAGCCCGATATATATAGAGATTGATAAGTACATATATGTCTATATATAATATAATTAATATATCTATATATATATATATACTTATAATACCATATAATATATATTAATCACATTAAAATTCATATAATATATATTATATATATATATATATCATACATATACTTAAGTAGCACACACGCATACCACACGGATACACACACGCCTAAATCGACACAATACCTAAGACAACAACACCACACAGCAACGACACACAAACGCACACACTATCACACACATAGGTCACACACAGCACTAGCACCGAAACACAGCACGAGCGACACACACTCACCACAACACACACACCACACACACAAGGTATAGATAGTAGATGAAAAGTTAATTATAGTGATAATATATAGTAGTATATTATATGAGTATAATAGTAATAGGTTATATAAAAATATAGACATACATTTGCATATATTACATACCGTCTACGTCCTCTCGTCTCCTCACCCTCCCTCAGTCCCTCTAGTAGCCCTGTTCCCCCATTCCTCCCTCCCCCTTCCCTCACTTTTCTTTCGTCCCCTTTCCTCATCTCCCTCGTCTCCTCTGCTCCTCTTGTTTCCTCCAGCTCCTTCTGCAGCTAATCCACACATCTTATCTTTTCTCAACGTTATGCTGCCCCGCGCGCCGTACTTGAAGTGTAAACCATTATCTCATCGAATACCATCAAGTACATCATCATCATCATCACCACACCTATCACCTTGCGTCACACAGACATTTACTACACGCCTCACTCTTCTCTCCACCACTTCGCTACCCTAGCCCTTTGCAATCAGTCTGATCACGTCAATGAGTCGTAATGCGCCCATGAATGATGCGCCCACTCCTCTTCCATACTCTCTCGCCATCCTCTTCCTTGCCAGCCATCCTTAAAAGTTCTGCCACCCTATATACCTTCTATCAATATACTCACTCCACGATTCCAGACGTCTACTTTCCTCCACTTCTCGAACCTCTCTCCACTCTTCCCTCACCTTCGTCCTTCCCCTCTCTTTCACTTTCCTTTTTCTTCCCTCCTCCGCCTCTTCCCCTTCTTTCTTCCCCCTCTCCCTCTTCCTCCTCCCCTTCTTCCTTCCCCTTCTGCCTCCACTTCCCCTCTCCCCTCCTCCTTCTCCCCCGTCTTCCTTCCTCTTTCACTTCCCAATCCTTTCCACTTCCCGTCGTCCTCTTATTCTTCCTTTCCCTCCCCTCCTCCTCTCCTTCTTCCTCCCCCCTTCTCCTTCACTTCCCCTTCCTTGTCTTCCTCTCATTCCCTCTTCTCCCCCCCTTCTCCTTCACTTCCCCATCCCCTTCCCTGTCTTCCTCTCATTCTTCCTTCCCCTACCCCTTCTCCTCCCCTTCTGCTCCACTTCCCCCTCTTCCTCCCCGTCCTCCTCCTCCCCTTCCCCCTTCTCCTCCCCTTCCTCCTCCTCCTCCACCCCTCTTCCCCTTTGCCCTTGTTCCTCCCGGCGATGGCGATGATAAGGCGCAACTCCTCCGCTACTTAAAGGGTTGGCTGCCGTCCGTCCCCGCACGAGAGAGAGAGAGGCTTCGATTCTACAACTATGGAGGGGATTCTCTCTCCTTTTTTTTTTTTTTTTTTTTTTTTTTTGAGTGGAGGTCAGGGCTGGGGGTGGAGGGGTTGTAGGAGGGTAGGATTGGTTTTCCCTTTGTTATTCTTTCGTTTTTAATTACGGTTGGTTAATAAGGACTTTTGGTACGACGTTTGTGTGTTTTCTGCGGGTTATTATTTTTGTTGCTGTTGTTGTTGTTGTTGTTGTTTTGTTTGTTTTCACTCATCTAACAGTTATCATAAACATCATCGTCAACATATCATCACCCTCATATCGTCATCATCTTCATCAGCATCATGATTATAATCACTGAGGTATATTTATCTATTCTCTACTCAATTGTCTGGAAGTAGGAGAATTAGAATGACCTATATATATGAAGGCACACACACATATGCACATGCATGCACGCACACACATACACACACGCATACACTCACTCACACACACACATACATACACTTATACCGTTTATATATAAGTGTACGAGCATACATATATGCAGTGTGTGTGTGTTTGTATATGTACATATATGCACATTTGTGTGTAGGTCTTTTTTCTTCCTTTTTTCTTCTTTTTTTTTCAAGTTGTGATATTTTGGAGAAAACACATCGCAAGTTATCTTTGGCGAAACCCAATTTTCCTTCTGTGACGTCACTGGGAGAAGCGTGCTGCGAAAAATATACGTTTATCTTAGAATTATATTTTTTTTCTTTTTTTTTTCTTGCTTAAACGTACGATTGCTGATATTTCTTCTTTTCCTTTTATTTTTCTTCTTACTACCTCTATTTCCCTCATTCAATTTAACTTTCCCTTTAAGTCTAACAAACTCTATGTCATACCATTCAAAAGGGGGCCCGCAAACCCAGTCATATGTACCAGTTAACCAAAGGAATTCTTAGATTGCTAAGTGCTTCGCTTGCTCTTCGTACAGCACAGAAAAGGAAGATAGTTCTCTCCTCCAATTGTATCTGAGTCTTTGGCACACGTTGAATTCCGGTGGGTCCTTTGGAATAGTGATTGTAGGGTGACTATTTACTAATCAGGACGATAGCAGGTCACACTATCCGCGGTTGAAGAAAGTCGTTGGTAATGATGGTACTGGTATTAATAGTGATATGGTAGCAGTAATAGTAATGATAATGGTATTCATAGTAACGATGGTAAAAGTAATGATAATAATACTTGATGATGAGGATAATAGTAACAATGGTGATAACATAATGACACAGGTGGTGTTAATCATGATGTTGACAATAGTGCTGAAGATATCAAAGTACGGTAAAAATAAATAAATAAATAAATAAATAAATAACTAGGTAATGATATTTAGAAATGAAAAAAAAGGAAATCAGAAGGAACCAAACATAAAGAGAAACTAAAGTCTTTCATTTTATTTATCCATGATCTTGTTTCTCTCCCTTCGGTGCTGAGGCAAAGCAAGAAGGGCAACTGCATAGAGCGGGTTTCCTCCTCTTACTCTTTTTGTTTTCTCTTTCTCTGTCAGCTTTTTAAAAAATTGCATGAATGTTCTCTGCACCTCTTTACCTCTTAGTGTCTTTGTTTATCAGTTTATCTGCTTATTTCTCCCACTTTTCATTATTGTGTTACCATCTCTCTCTCTCTCTCTGCTCTCTCTCCCCTCACTCTCTCTCTCTCTCTCTCTCTCTTCTCTCTCTCTCTCTTCTCTCTCTCTCTCTCTCTCTCTCTCTCTCTCTCTCTCTCTCTCTCCTCTTACACACACACATATACTTACTCACACTCTCTCTCACTTCACCCATTGTTTATCTGCTTATTTTTTCCACTTTTCATTATTGTTGTTACCATCTCTCTCTCTCTCTCTCTCTCTCTCTCTCTCTCTCATCTCCTCTCTCTCTCTCTCTCTCTCTCTCTCTCTCACACACACCACACACACACACACACACACACACACACACCACACACACACACACACACACACACACACACACACACACTATTACACACGCACACACATATACATACTCACACTCTCTCTCACTCACCCAATCACTCACTCCCCACTCTCTCTATGTTTCCCTCTCATTTCTCCGCCCTTTCCCACTCTTTTCTCATCCCTCTCCCTCTTTTTTCCTCCTTCTCCCTGCCCCCATTTCTCTTTCTCTCTCTCTCTCTCTCCCACCATCATCGGTTACTGCCGACTCAGCCCCTTTTATTCTCCTCCGTGTTTCCCACCGTATTCATCCCTCCCTCTCCCCTCGCGATGGAGGTCCTGATAAGGCTTCTCCCTAGTCCTACTCCTCCTCCTCCCTACGCTGTAAATACACCTCGCCCACCAATTTTTATTGCCACTTTTTCGTCCATGTTTACTGGTTCTCTTCTACTCTCTTATATCTTTCCTTACTTCTGTACGGTTGCTCTGTTGTGCTTTCTTTCAGTTTTCTTGCCGTTTGGATCTTTGTTTTATCTCCTTGAATCCAGTGTCTTCCGTTTTTTAATGGGACAGGATGTGACTGTTCACATTTTTTTTTCGTCTTTCTCATGTTAGATGTCGGTTTACCGGTATTCCATATTAATAATGGTGAAATATTTGATCGGTATTATTATTATTATTTTTTTTTTAATGTTCAAAATGACAATGGTATTTCTACGTTCTATCCCCTCTGTTCTCTGTTGTTTGATTTCCATATCTCGTACAGTAACCCCAGTGTAAGAACTCAAATTTACTAATATCTTTAGTTTCTTTAATCATATAATCTTCGAATGTTTAGTTTTTAACCTTCATTCCTATCCTTAACTGCTTCATCTGCTCTCTTCTGTTCCTCTCACCCACGTTTCATTTCATCATAATCGTGTTCGCTGCAACTACTTCGTTTCGCCTTTTTCCCTCTCCGTATATCCCCGTCTCCCCCTATCCTCCCTTTTTCCCTTCCTTCTTTCTGGCTGGCATTTTTCCCTTTCCTTGCTTCCCCATCTCCTCCTCCTTCCTCCTTCCCCCCTCTTTCCCCTTCCCCCTCGACCCTCGTGCCCGGTTCCCCTCGCGATGGTAAGTCAAGATAAGGCTTTTCCCCTGTGCTGTTCCTACGCCCCAGTCCTCATGCTCCTTCCTCGCCAGCCGCCCTTAGGAGCCCTCTACACAAGTTGTTAGTAGCTAGTGTTGTTAGTACAGCACTTCTAGGGGTCGAAAGCAATGTTACTGGGATGTTTGTGATAAAGCTATCTCCTCTTGGTCAGCTACTTTGTGGTGATGTGTTGTCACAGCCTATATGGGACTATGTATGATTCCCCTAGAGCTCACTTCTGTTACGCAAACACTGGCTAAAATGTTCTGATTTTCTTTGCAGAAATATCAATATCTCTACTCTCGTCTGTCCTCTCTCTTCGCTTTATCTAGCTCTCTTTTCCATAATACTATCTTCAAGAGAACAAAATTCTTATCTTCTACTGTACCTCTTCTCTTTCCTTCTTAATCCTTTCCCACTCCCCTCTCCCTCGCTTCATTTTTCTCTCTCTTGTCGGAATTAGGATATTCTTCATCAAACTTAAGTGAATAACTCCGTCGATTCCAAATACTCGTTCTCTTGTTGCTAATATTTCGTTTCTAGTGAGCTACTCAACTTATCTATGTGAATTACTAAGAGATAATCCTTTATGTGTTCTTGCTATATTTATTGATTCATTATTTAATTACCCTAAGCTTCAACATTATGTCCTATCTTTATAACGCTCCATACACCATGCATTAAGTTTGGTATATCTCTTATTATATTTTCTCACTACATTTACATCACATTACATGCACCTTATTTATATTAATTATATCTATAGTGTATTAAGTATATATAATTCCTATTTATTATCAATTTAAATATTTATATATTGTGTGTGTGGTGTGCTTTGTGTGTGTTGTGCTGTGTGTCCCTCTACTTCCGGTTTGTTGGGTGTGTCTTCGTTGTTTGCTGTTGTTGTGGCTCGTTGTGTGTTCTCTGAGCAGTTTGTGTCTTTTCGTAATGTGGGTCGTGCATATTATTACTGTCTCTATTACCCTCTTTTTTATTACAATAATATACATTACATACATTACATACATACAGTAATATATTTATACCTCTCTATATATACGCTCCCTATATATGTTTCCCTTGATTATATATCATATCTCGTTTCCTTTCTGCTACTAATGCTATACAATCACCCACACACCCTCCACCACAGCACTACACACCCTCACACACTACACACACTAATCTATCAATTTCTTATTTCCCTATTCTTATATAATATAATATATTATATGTATTATATACTTATTATATATATACGAGAGACGATGAAGAAGATTCGAGAATGAACGAGACGAGAACCATGAGCAGCAGACAAGAGAGAGAAGAGAATAGAGAGATAGTAGAGAGACAGTCTAGACAATTAGATATCGCACGGTATACTACACACACCACACTCACACACACTCATCACTACACCTACACATCACACATCCCACACACACACTTATATACACCCTACTACTGACACCTCCTTCTTATCTCTATATCTCCTACCTTCCTCGCTAATCTCATTACCCTCCTTCCTCCTACTTATACTATACCTTTCTTCATTCTTAATATTATTATATATATAGATATATATACATATATATTATATATTATATTTAATATATATTTAATTTACTCCCCTCTTCCTTACGTTACGTATCTACACCTTCCCTATATCTCCTTACGAATAGTAACTCTTTCTAATTATCTCTTATAATAATATTAGAATACTCGATCACTACTTATAGTACCCACACACAACACACACACACATAACCACCGACACACACACACACACATATCACATCATTTCACACTCCTTCCATCTCTATTACCCGTCATCTATCTATCTTCTTACATATACCTTTACCGACCCAGTCTATATACAATATAATTGAATTCCCTTTCGACCCTATATTATATATTATATAGAACTTCTCATATAGGTTTAGTATTTTAGTATACTATATATCATATAATGTATGTGTGGCTGTTGCGGTTGCTATGGTGCTGTGCATTTATAGATCTGCTGATTCGTGGTCCTTTTCTCGTTGTATTATGTCTGAGTTATGTTTGTGTTACTTGTGTGTGTTGTGTGTGGTGTTAAACATACATTACTTGTTTACCTCTTATATTTTTTTATTTTTTTAGAAAGGGTGAATACAATATTAGGGTAAACAGAATACAAAGAGTAGGTAAGTGTATAATATTTAAACGTACATATATATATATCATGCAAAATAAAGTACTAACAATAAGATGATACTACAATTATATAGTAATAAGGAAAGTAGATTGAAAAACCCATAGACGAGGAGAGAGATATATATGAAGAGAGTAAGAAAGAGCATGAGAGAAAGTAAGAAGGTATAATAAATATATATATATATATATATATGTGGTGTGTGTGTGAGAAATATGGATGTGCGTTACATTATATGGTCTAATTATTTATTTATATGTGTGTTGTGGTGTATGTGTGTGTGTATGTGGTATGTGTGTGTATATATATAGCGCGCGTGTGTGTATATATTGTTTGTGTGTGTGTTGGTGTGTGTGTGTGTGTGTGTGTGGTGTGTGTGTGTGTGTGTGTGTGTGTGTGTGTGTGTAGATGTGTGTGTGTGTGTGTGGTGTGTGTGTTGTGTATGTTAAATGTGTGTGTAGTGTGTGTGTGTGTGTGTGTGTGTGTGTGTGTGCTTAAGTATAAGCATATGTATAGTATATTACAATGATTCGAACATTCCAGTTGCAATGCAATAAACATAAAAGTAGAAAATATAAGAAAAAAAGAAGGGAAACCCGCTGGAGGATCAGACCTCCCTTCGTAGCCATGGCAACGAAGGTTTATTTCGAAGACGCAAGGCGAAGCGCCGGCAACGCAGCCAGCGTCTTGCCGACCCGCCGCACAGAACACCCAGAAGAAGGGTGCACAGAAGCCGTCCAGGGAATAGCAAGTGGGAGAGAATATATGCAACAGAAAATAAGTTTCAATCAGCTATCTCGGGGCATTTTTCTTCTGGCTGTCATAACCATTTGCGTCATGCGTTCCAGTTCCCAATACTTGCGGCGACATTCGCATGACGTTACCACATTATAAAAAGCAACAACAAAAAGAGAATCTGTGTCGAATGTTTTTTCCTTCATTTTTTCTTTTGTTCCTTTTTTCATGTTGTTTCTCGTTTTTTTCATTGCATACTGTTTTCATTCCCTGGTTTCTTTTGGGTGATGGAAAGCGTCGTTGCCTTCTTTTCAACAGCTGAAACTAACATGGTTTCCTTTTTATCAATCGTATTTTCATGCCAGAAAGAGGCAGGATATTCAAAGATATATATCGACACACACTTATCAACAGGGATGTCTATGCACACATACACCCTCCTTCCCCTCTAACATTCACGATAGCGTGGAAGGCATCAGATGTTAAATTGCTTTCATTTTTTCACCAGGCTATCACGACACCGATTGCGAAACCCCTAATTTGCATATTGCTAATTATACGAGTGCCGCATTAGGTGCGTGAAAACACGCAATGGTAATAAAAGCTGATGTGCCAATTTTTCGGTTTCGCTACAGCAAAATGACCAATTTAATCTTGAAGATAAATACTCTCGCATGAATATAATGCGCTAACGTCACGTAATGAACAGCGTCACCTCGACGACCTGTCATAATCGCTGAAGTTTGAAGATTGCGAGATAATGGAAAGAACCGGCGAGGCAATTACGTTCACGGTACGCTTGATAGAGGGGCCACACATACCTCTAGAAAGGTCGAGGTTCGCTTCCAAGTGGGAATGCCCTCTTTTATGGCGCTCATTATTAATTGGAAGTTAAAAGGATTACGATGAAGTATATATATATATATTATATATATATATATATATATATATATATATTATATATATATATATATATATATTCTCTTCTCTCCTTTTTTTATTCTTCTGCTCCTGTTGCATCGCGTCTTCCTCTCCATTTACATTTTTATAAATATTGCCGTATATTTTACGCGTTTGTTTTATCTTCTTTTTCACCTTTTGTCTTGCTTATTTTTTATATATTTTCTCTGTCTTTCCCATCTTTTACATTTACAGTATCAACCAATATCCACCAATATCAGACAAGCGTTGTGG
>NW_020869128.1:776512-779012 GCF_003789085.1 Penaeus vannamei | reverse complement strand
ATTGAGAAAGATTTCCGCAGGTATCTAAACAATAATAATTACATGAAAATGAGAAAGTGAAATAAGCAGGAAGTTATCATAGACAGTAAATTTTATTTTTGTGTATCTGTGGGTCTATTAACAATAGTACCCACCGTCCATAGACAACTAGATGAACGCATTAATAATCAGCCAAGTTATCAATCTAACGAAAAAGCTTTTCTTGAGTAACCCCAAAAAAGAAAATGCTGTGAGACTTCTGGATACAGTATTAAGAACAAAGGGTCTAACACGAGCACACGCGTGTGGCAAAGGGTTAAGCGATGTTCTAACGTGTCCTTGCAATGAATGATGCTGTAATGAAACAAAAGGAAAAACAGAAAAAAGGACAATGGGAAAATACAGAAATACTGAATCCAAGGAGAAAGCTCTGTATTTTCTTTCTTTTTTTCTATATTGAATAAAATTTCATTTCGTTTTCAGTTCTTCTGCTTTCTTCTTTTGTACTACTATAGATGCTATAATTATGATGAGATATTCTAAGATAGATAGATAGTCTTATTGAGTATCAATTTAAATGTTTGTAGTAATAAAAGTAGAAGTAATAATAATGATGATTAGATGACAATGATATCGACGATACATGATAATACTAGCAGATAATGTGATGATGAATATGATAGGTGTTAATCACCAGATGAGTCATGATAATCGCTATTTATTAATCCATACTATATCATTATTGCCAATCTCAATAACATATTTTCAACATCACGATGAACAGTTTTATTTCAACGTAATAGTTAACATTATTTTCACCATCATAATAAACATTATCTTCAACATCATATTCAACATCATTATTTTCAACATCTTAATAAACATTTTTTTTATATTCACCGTCTTTTATTTTTCGTTGGAATCGTCGGCTTCCTAATCCAACTAAATATATCTTATATTTATAGCAACCTCGTCTTTTCGCTTTCTCATCCTTCTCTGAAACTCTCTTTTTCAACCCTTATTAAAAACTGAAAATGTCTCTCCATTCCACTTGGCGGGGAAGCGAACACAAAATACAAGCGATAAGATTGTGATAGAGCTGATAAGACAGAATCCGGCGCAGAGATTAGATGCCGTTTGGCCGAGGCGGAAATGTCATGTTAATTAGGCTGACCCTCATGTAGTGGTGACGTGAGCACGTGAGGGGAACACGACCCGCCGCGCGATCGCTGGGAGCGCTTTCCGGTCAGGCTTTGGCCGAGGCGAAGCCTTCAGGGGGGTTCGGGGATCAGGCTTCCTATTTATTCGTGTTGTTACTGGCATTTTATTCATGGGTATATGTAAACACGCACACACACATACATATACATACATACATACATACATACATACATACATACATATATATATATATATATATATATATATATATATATATATATATATATATATAAATTCACATTCACGTAAACAATACTGTAGACCTATCTATGAGTCATAAACGATGCATATATGACACGTGTGTGTATGTGTATTGAGCGATCGGATACAGGGTATCATGGATAAGAATACTTCATTCCGACGTATGCATCAAAAATCTGGTAATTTCTGTTCGCACGCAATCAGATGGAACAGAAGCCAATAGACAAATCTTGACAGCTAAACATCTGACAAAGAATGGTCGTGTAACATTCCGAAACAAGTATTTTTGGCCAAAGATACGCACCTGCCATCGGACCTCTGACGAATCTAATGCGAAACTTATGTCACGAAATTTTGCCAAGATCAGAGGTTGAGTCATTGTTCTTGACATGCCACAGAGAACACCTGCAAATACGGCTTTAATTAACCTAGTAGACTGTCGAAAGAATAATATGGTTTCAGTTATACATATTTTGCCTTTTTTGTCAAGATTTACAGTTGCGAGATTTAGATTTTAATTTACATTACAGCAGCTGCAATTGTCGTAGGGTTGCGGGTTCTAGTCCAGTCACATCATCTACCGTATCTTCCTGTGGTCTAGAATATTTGTTTCTCTACGGATATGCCTCGGTTGTTCAGCAAGGCGAATTATCAGTAATGCAGATAAACACTAATTAGCCTTTATTGATTTGGTATTGATGCGATGATTTGCTGAAGCTGTTGGTAATGGCTTTTGCATTATACTGTAACACCGTAACTCGGCACTAAACGATGCAATGCTCTGCTCTCTCTCTCTCTCTCTCTCTCTCTCTCTCTCTCTCTCTCTCTCTCTCTCTCTCTCTCTCTCTCTCTCTCTCTCTCTCTCTCTCTCTCTCTACTTTGTCATACAAAGTAGAGAGGCAATTCTTGAGGCAATCTAACTGATATGTAAAATATGGTAGTGTTGGCAGTGATAGCTCACAAGCAAATTAACCTGAGTAAATGCGGTGGTTCACAACTGGTGGTTTATATTCTTTAATTAATTCCTTTAGTTATGGTTGGAAGGCGGTCTCAGCAGTACTTAAGGGAGCCAAAGTCTTTATATAAAAACAATCAATAA
>NW_020869128.1:771512-774012 GCF_003789085.1 Penaeus vannamei | reverse complement strand
TGAACTACCGCGCAGTCCTCACAAGTTACACTGCACATAGTACTCACACGTCACCCAACGCAAGTTTAATCCTCGCGTTGGTGCCCTAACCACAACAAAAGTTTGGCATCAGTGACGTTAAGTTGTTTTCATTCTAATGATGGTGACGCATGCCTGGCACCGCAGAGAAAGTTGGAGATGCCGCTCGTTCTGGACATTCTCATACAGCTGACATTTCCTGCACGGACGAAATTCGGATATTCGTCCTAAAGATTCTCTTAAAGGGGAATATGCAAAGAAAATGGTAAAAATGGTATCACAATTCATTATTCAAGAAACGTATCGCCTTTTACTCGTATATATTATTACAGTCTCCGTACGAATTCTGCTCTTTATTTTAAATTCATTTTATTAATAAAAATAAAATAAAATTCGTAATGATAACACACTCATGAATATGGCAAACTGAATCCTTGCAAATGTTGGCAAAGGCGCTGATCCCACATACCTTTTAATCCCTGGGAGTTGCTCCTGTTTCGCCTCTTGAGAGGCATTCCTAATGATCGCTTTATCTACCACTTTATTTAAGAACTGTGTGTGTGTGTGCATACGCGTGCGCGCGTACACACACACACACACACACACACACACACACACACACACACACACACACACACACACACACTATATATATATATATATATATATATATATATATATATAATATATATATATATTATATATATATATATAAGTATGTGTGTGTGTGTGACTCGCAAAGAGGAAGCATCAAACGCAATTTCATGATCCAGCCACATGAGTGTTGCTCTCTCAGGTAGAGCTGTCATTAGAGACTGACTGATGCAATGAGAGTGACGATAGTGATGATAATGACGTTAAAGATAATAATTCCGGAGAAAATAACTTTCGCCGCTGCTCATTGAAAAAAACTTCTCACGACTGACTAGGCGTCTTCATAACTTACGGAAGGCTCTGTTCGACATGAAGAGAAGTTTACGATTGCGAGGGCAGAGAGATATGATGAAGATGGATGTCATCGCGATATGTGGTACATATTTCATGAGTATGCTCTATGCCTAGCACCGATAATAGGCCACCGAAGAAGCAATACGTAGACGGTGCGGATGTAAAGTAGAAATTTCTTTGATTTCATAGATAATGGATAGCAATTTATACGTCTAGACTTGGGCAGGAAGTAATGCCATATATGGAAAACTCTTTCTACTAATATACCTTCATATCACTTCATTACGACAGTACTTATTAGGTTTCTCATAACGTAAGCAGGTAACACATTAGCAGGCATGACGTGCACTGACAAATAACAAGTATGAAGAAAGCCTAACACTTCCACCCTGTGTTCCATACATATTTGCCCTAATGGTTCGTACGTGAATACTGAAGTTCAGGTCATTTGCTGACCTTGTACAATTTCTCAGAACAACATTCAGCACAAATTCTTTTTTCAACTTGTGGTGGAAAATAGCCAGACATCACTTTCCTGCCGAGGACTGAAGAGACAACTGACGTCACTGGAGTTATCATGTCGATAGGATCTTGATGAACAAAATTTCTCTCTGTTAACTTGAAGAGAACATCATCATCCAAGCTGATACGGCTGTCGCAATCGCTCTGGAATTTATCTCTGTAATGGGAAGGCCGGGAATAAGAGTTGGCCTTTTGAACTTCGTTTTATTGGTTGCATTTGTTTTGTGTTTGGGAATAATCTTCGAGGTCTAGTGTCCTTTTTTTTTTCTTTTCTTTTCTTTACAACTTCAAAAGGAAATGTAGAAGAAAGGAGACCAGCTAGTTTAGAATCGAAAGATATAAACTCATTCGAAGGTTCGGATTTTTCGGTTTATTTGTTTTCTAATTCAGAGACGAGATGGGCGGGGACTCGACCCTCGAAGCATTAATCAAATCTTTGATCACCCAGAGAAAGTCGTCGCAGAGGAAGGTCTCGTATGACCCTACTAATTGGTTGAGATGGTGAAATACACAGTTCTCTCGGACCACCAGGAATTAAATGTTATCAATTTATCCTGTGAAATAGCGATGGTAAAAGTTATAAGCAGTGTTCCCGTTGATACTTCCATAAAACCGCTACTCATAAGAGTAAAAACTCCTTTTTAATAGCTAAGACAGACTTTAAAAATCCCGAAATAATGAGTAAACTTTCAAAATTCCTGCTCGATTCAGTTTTTGAATTATTATCTAGCGGGAAAATCTGGAATGTTTACTTTATATTTAGCGTTTTTTTTTTTCAGGTCCTTTTTAGCGGAAAATGAGGAAGATTTACTCTTATGTCTTACGTCGCAAAAATGACAACACCAGTTATAAGCAACACAACCATTTCCTTTACTTTAGTCCGCTAACATATATTTCTTTTTCTGGAAATATATCGCCATTCACTACATGATTATGTTGAGCCTTATGTCCGATATCATCATTACCACCATACACTTCACCAACACCCTGTCGTACTGATTAACAGTATTTG
>NW_020869128.1:761512-764012 GCF_003789085.1 Penaeus vannamei | reverse complement strand
CACATCCGAACGGCTATTACACAAATCAACTCGTCGACAGGACATGGCAAAAGTAAACAGCGAACCCCAACTTTGCTCCTCCCGTCTATCGATTACTCTTGCCTTGTGGTGCCTCCGTGTAAATGGACCGCATGCGGCCATATGCCACAGGCGCCAGCATTTGTACCTTTCTATATATTTATGAGAATGAGAGAGAAGCAAGAGGAAAGAAAGTTGGCAGGTAGGTACGTAGATGAATAAAATAGCATATGAAAATACGAATTCGTATACAAAAACAAAAGGATTTTTTTTCTTTCTTTTTTGCCGTTTTTTTTTTATTTTATTTTATTTTTTTTTTTTTTTTATAAGAAGATTCAACGAAATAGTTCTTATCCACCAAAATGAAACAAGAACACAGAGAAAAAAATGTTTATATGTGTGAATGTACACGTTATGTTCAGGTTCCTTACAGATCTTTGTATAGAATGTGTTAGCTGTTTCAAGTAAAGAGGATAAAGGTTCATAAGAAAAGATATACAAGATCAAACTATATTTAGAGAAAGTATTTTTCTTTATTTCTTAAATAGGTATCTTTCTTTTATTTCAAACTGATATCTCTCTTTATATTTCAAACAGGAATCTCTCATTGTAAATTTCAAACAGGTATCTCGTATGTAATAGTTCGAAGTATAGTATTTTAGTCGCGTTCAATCCCATCTAAAACTGATAAAAGCAAGATAACATGAAAGGAAAAAAGAGAAAGAGAGGAAAGGAAATACGAGAAAAAAATGTGTGTGTGTGTGTGTGTGTGTGTGTGTGTGTGTGTGTGTGTGTGTGTGTGTGTGTGTGTGTGTGTGTGTGTGTGTGTGTGTGTGTGAGAGAGAGAGAGAGAGAGAGAGAGAGTAAATGAATGAATGAATGAACAAATGAGTGACTGTGTGTGTGTGTGTGTGTGTGTGTGTGTGTGTGTGTGTGTGTGTGTGTGATCACACGATACAACTTAATCATACTAGTCATAAGACTGCAATCGCCCATTTCATTCACAATGAGATGTTTCTAATCTATCGAATACTTGTCCATATACTTTAGAAAATATGAGAATCGGAATAATGGACATAGGAGAAAAAGATATGATTAGACCACTGATTGGGTTAGTATTACTAGGAAAGCAATGACATCAGAAAAGGTAAAATTAAAGTAACGAACGATAAATCTTAATATCAATAAATAAAACGAACAATCCTACCCCTACATTCAGTTTGTGCATTTGTTACAGTGCAAGACTCCCTTTCCCTTATTAATGCAACAGGTTTTGAACAGGTGGCAAAAACATGTATATGGAATAACTGTGGCACAAGGGACGCGGGAACTCGAGTACACTTGTAACGGCAGAAAATCCATAGTCAAGCGAAGCCAGCACAAGGTGGCAGACCCTTTCGCTTCCTCTCATTCCCCCTCACTGTTCTTCTTCGATATTGCGTTTAAAATACTTTAGTCATTTCCTATCTCTCACAAATATTATTGTTAATTATCGTAATCTGGACTAAGGTGTTTCGAAGATTCTTCGCCTGAATTTTATGCCCGTTTTTTAAACTGTTCCTTAGTTTGATTGATTATTCCCTCACATCAAACATCCAGTAGTTTAAAGGTGGCCTCCTGTACGCCTTCATCTGTTTCTCGAAGTAAGTTAAGTAAGTCAAGTTCATGTGATGGTGGCGGTATCATGTTGCTGTCTTTCTCGGTAATTGGTACACTTAATTGTCACAAGTAATAAGCTTCATAATGGCTTGATGTATTGGTGTGTTAAATATCTCTTCCTAGTTAGTGCGCACGATAGATAGAAAAAAAGCTTTTCACATCTTGAGTTCTACAGTTCTACAGTCAAACTACCCAATTATGATACCTTCTCCCAGAAATTAGATCTTAATTACAGAAAATCTCCACAGCACAATTCACAGCGTGTTCACTAATCCCTCTTATTATGCTACAAGCCAGAGTATTATTTCTCCCCTTTTAAACAATAGTTCGTAAGTAAGAATTCTCATTCATCTTGCAGACAATGCAGCGATTCTAAAATTGCGAACTGTGAGTCATAATGAGAACACGCTGACAGTTCATGAGACGGAAGCAATCCAGTATCTAAAATAGCAAGCAAGGAAATGTCAATCTAATAGCGTCATTCACTACATTTGTGCAGGTGAACGTGGCGAGGATTCTGCGTCGCTTGCATGGCCAGAAAAGATCCAAGAACAAAGAAAGATAATGGAGAAAAGAGAGAAAAAAAGAAAAGAAACAATGAGAACGAAGGAAAGAGGTGGAGAGCAAAGAAATAAAGACCGAAAAACGTTATTAAAGAGAAGGAGCCAGGCCATCGTCTACTGCACTCGGCCTCGGCACACGGGACCACCGCGCGTCGCAACCCTGACTCAAGTTGGATATGAAGATTCCCCAACAGCAAAGATCTCATAAGAGATAAGATTAAATGACCTATAATTCTGGCCTGCCACACTAACTCACGAAT
>NW_020869128.1:746512-749012 GCF_003789085.1 Penaeus vannamei | reverse complement strand
TCAACTTGTGATCAGGCCGGCATCAAAAGCTCACCCAGAATCATATCAGAGAGTAATCAACAGCATATCATAAAGTGCTTGAGCATAATCCACTCACCGATCCCCCTCTCTCACTGTTTGTTTCCGGCGCCATTGAAATATGCATTGTATGTCACTTTCACGGTGTTTAAAACCGGTTACACAAGCCTCGTTTGGAGAGGCGGCAGCTGCTGTTGTGTAGAACTGCCTGGTGTTGCTGAAATGTGTTTGTGTTTTGTTGAGAGCAGACACAGCAACGGCGAGTAGCCAAATTTGTTACCAACGCTGGGAGCTCTCCCTCTCACTCTATATCTCT
Organism: Penaeus vannamei; assembly: GCF_003789085.1. Taxonomy (NCBI): domain Eukaryota; kingdom Metazoa; phylum Arthropoda; class Malacostraca; order Decapoda; family Penaeidae; genus Penaeus; species Penaeus vannamei. The sequence goes on along the minus strand of NW_020869128.1, from coordinate 748,678 downwards.
CTACCTCAATCTATCTATCTGTCTGTCTAATCATTTAGTTGTCTCCCTCTATCTCCCACTCCTTCCTCTATCTCTCTCTTTATGTATATATTTATCTCTTAGGTACATATCGAATTTTATACTATATAATATATATATATATATATATATATATATATATATATATATATATATATATATATATATAGTAATTAAATGCAATCTGCTTCACGGATTTTTTTTCAATACGTGTCGGCAGTTTGTATACTCAGGCTGCTTATTTAAGAGAGATTCTCGGAAGAGATATGGCTACACTGACGCGGGGACGGGGAAGTGGGGTAACGTTCTTAACAAAGGAGTGAGCAAAGGACTGAACTATCTACCACTTAAGAGGACAACGCTGATACGGGATTTTATCGCGAAGGGAAGTTGTATCGGCCTGATAACATCTGAGACCTTGTTTGTTAACCAAAGGTCTTTCAAGTGCATTTTTATGAATTTACCGGGAAGCCTCACAAGGGTCTCCTTCGGTAACTAAATCGCGATGATAATCATTTCGATGGGCGTCTTTTGGCATGAAGTAATAACTTTTCCCCTTGCTGCATGGTGCACAGTAAGGCACATTATGTCATTCACCTCTGCCTTTGTCATTATTACCTAACATGCCATACGCTGCTCTTCCGTTGCACATGTATGCCACAATCGTACTCCATTTGTCCAATACTCAGCGCACACACTTTCGCTCAGTGCCGTCGCGGCAGCCACAGCGAGCATCACACACGCCGTCACAGGCACTGGCACTGTGCCTCGCCTGTGACCCTTGGTGTCCCTAAGGTCACGAGGCGGCAGAGTGAGGGCTCGCGGGGAAGGCGCGGTGACATGGGTCAACAATTAGGCGTAACACGAGACCTCTCCACTCACGCCACACGAATTACCCTACTGTTTGAGGGGTGACTTGTGAGTAATTGAGGTGACACTTGGAATTCAAGGATGCCACTTGGGTGAGGCTCCCCAGGGAGATTCCCGAGTTTGTTTACATATGGCGGAGTGAAGTAGCTCGATGTTTATATATTAGTGCAAACCAATTACTGTTTTTTCTCACACTGATTTTAAGTGAAAGTGTGAAGTAGAAAGGTTACTGTCGATTTGAACCCGTTTAAAGTTTTTGTTGTTGTAGCTGTGCATATGATATTTTAACGTGTATCCTCCTGTTACGATATAAAAAGTCATTATGCAAATTAGTCTGCTACTGAGACATCAGTGCCCTGAATAGTGCTCGTACAAAAGTTGCTATCATGTGTAATTTTTCTACCGTAAAATAGCACTAAAAAATAGAGATACTCATGCTTTCCAAAAACGGTTCCGTAAATCTATTGGTATTTGGAATATATTAGTAAATGTTCATGAAGTGTAGGATGTTGACAAGATCCTGTATCAATGTTGATCTGCAACATGTCCATGGTGACATACAATACATCGTGTGTTCTTTACATCTGTCTCGCACATCAATACACAAGTGTTTGTATGAACATCGTCTTATTGCGTGTTGAGTGACGTGTCCACTCGAATTGCTTATAGTAAAAAGTTTGTTTAGAGATGTTTCCTCTTTAATTTTGCCAGAAACTAATTGTATGTCAAACATAAGAAATGGCAATACTGTAAGGAAATTAATGCCCCCCCCCCACCCCGAAAAAATAGAAAATAATAATAATAATAAATAAAAAGACGCGGGGACCTGTATTTATAAATCGATACAGAGAGAGAAGGATTAGCGCTGTGAAAAAAAATAATGAAGTATGCTTAGGAAAACAATGCTTTTATTAGACTAGCAGCTTAAGTGCAGTCGCTTTAAATATAAAAAATACACATTCTTCAACTCAATTCTTCAAAGGGTATATATGTCTATCTCATTATCTCACTATATATGGTGTGTGTGTGTGTGTGTGTGTGTGTGGTAAGGTATAAGTATATATATATATATATATATATAATATATATATATATATATATAATATACTAATAATATATATATATATATATAATATATATATATATATAATATATTATATTATATATGTCAGCATATATATAAAATTATATGTGTGTGTGTGTGTGTGTGTGTATATATATATATATATATATATATATATATATATATATATAATATAATTATATATATATATATAT
>NW_020869128.1:736947-744447 GCF_003789085.1 Penaeus vannamei | reverse complement strand
AAGGGCACCAATCACTTTTAAGGAGCGTCCATCCGTAACTTGTGCTCCTCCGTAATGACCTCTCATCAACACCCACGCATTAGCACCCTCGTTTGGCCCCGCGAGCACGTGAGGCCGAGGGACCGGGCGGAGGGCGGGAGGCCGCTTTATGGTCGCCTGGCTCTCGCCCTCTCGCTGTGGTCATCTGCCTCTTGGTGTGCGCTCTTCTCTTGGCTCTTTCTCTCCCCCTTTCCTCTTTTTCTGCGGTTATCGCCTTCTGTTCCTGTTTGATCCTCCCACTATCTCTCTGCCCCCCCACCCCCACTCTCTTTCTCTCTCTCTCTCTCTCTCTCTCTATCTATCTATCTGACTGTCTATCTATTTCTCTCTCTCTCTCTCTCTCTCTCTCTCTCTCTCTCTCTCTATATATATATATATATATATATATATATATATATATATATATATATATATATATATATATATGTGTGTGTGTGTGTGTGTGTGTGTGTGTGTGTGTGTGTGTGTGTGTGTGTGTGTGTGTATGTATGTATATATGCTTATTTTTTCCGTCAAATTTATTCTCGAAAGTGATCCACAAACGAATATGCATTCCGCATTAGCAGAAGCAGCAATGGTCCCGACTCTCCTCTCCGCCAAAGCCAAAGTCCTCACACAATGGAGGCGAGCTTTGCCGCGGCGCTAACCACACGCAACCTTATATAATGACAAACAATGAGGCCACCAACCAGCCATCGGAAGCCCGCACTCACTTCTCACGAGTTCCACCAAGCTGTCAGTCAAACCGTCAATTGACTGTCAAGCTCCATTCTGTGTTAAATTGCTCGGGAGGCTCCGATGGGCGGGGGAGGGCGGGAGGGTGTGTAGTGCCTATGAAAATCCCTGCCTATCGTTTAATGGTTTAACACTCTCCAGGAGTCCAGGGGGGAAATAGATTGATTAAAATTTGTACATTAAATTTAGAATTTCACGCACATGTTTGTCTGTCTGTTTCATCGTGTTATGAATAATATTTTGAGTGAGTAACCTTTCCTTCTTCCTCAGCAGGTCGCTTCGGCCAGAGCAGCATGTACCGCGCACACCCACACTTCCCCACGCCGCTGCACTCCTGGTTGGGCACAGACAAAATGGCTGCCGCCGCTGCCCCCTCGGCTTACAACACGCCCGCGTCCTCTTGGCACACACCTTTCGCTAAGACTTATCAGCCCACGCCCACGCCCGCCCACCAGACACACCAATCCGCCCAGGGATACGCCGCCTATGGATACCCTCCAACCCCGCCCGAGGAGACCGCCTCAGCAGCCGCGTCCCAGCAAGCACCTCAGCAACAACAGCAGCAGCAGCAGCAGCCCCAGGACCACCCCATGAGCACCAGCCCCATGCCTCAGCAGCAGCAGCAGCCTCAGCAGCACGACAACCCCACAGCCGCCGCACGCATGACCCCTGACCGGGTCACCGCCTCCCCGAGCGGCGTCGCCGGCAGCGAAATCAAGTCGGACTCCGTCTACAGCCCCGCCTTCAGCTCGTCCTTCGCCTCCAAGCCCGCGCTGTCCCTCTCGCCCGCCCACACCACCGCCCACCCGGCCGGATACAGCACGTACCCCACCCATTCCTCCATGGACTTCACCCACAGCGGCTACTCCGGCTTCTACCCGTCCTCGGGCATGACCTCCATGTTCAGCAAGCCCTTCTCCACCGTGCCCGCCACCGCGCTGTCGCCCTCGCACGAGAAGTCCAAGAACACCAAGCGCTCTAGCACGGGTAAGCCTGTTGGCCTCGCTGTTTCTCTTTTGATGATCTCACAGGCTGTAGATTTTCATGTATGAAACAAGGAATAGATTTGCAAGTCTCTGATATTATCGAGTAAATTCTTTTGTACACAAAAGCCGCTCAGCTGAATCGTCCCGCGATTCTTTTTTAACCTTGCCTTTGACTTCCTTCCCTCCAGAGGGGCGCGAGTGCGTGAACTGCGGCGCCACGTCCACCCCGCTGTGGCGGCGCGACGGCAACGGCCACTACCTGTGCAACGCCTGCGGCCTCTACTACAAGATGAACGGGCAGAACCGGCCGCTCATCAAGCCCAAGCAGCGCACGGTGAGTCCCAATCAATATCAGTGTGTCTAATCTTCCCTCGATCTTCCCTTATCCCCCCAATCGGAGCCGCGTTTATTATCGTCACATCGCGACGTCCGCTCCCATTGAGGTGTCCGGTGCCGCGAGGAGGGCCGGAGGGGCGCTCTTGTGCCGCCGCGTAAACCGTATTCTGGTTCATGAATTATTCACCCTAAGATTTGATTACCGTTTGATGCAGTCTGTTCTGCACTCGGGAAATATCAGATTGTAAATAATAATAATAATAATAAAAATAGTAATATTGATGATACTTGAGAGTATTTTCCATAAACATACTGAATTGAAATATTTCTCCCTCAGTCTGCCAATCGTCGTGAAGGAACCTCTTGCGTCAATTGCAAGACACAGACGACAACTTTGTGGCGACGAAACCAGAACGGAGAGCCAGTGTGCAACGCCTGCGGACTCTACTACAAACTGCACAACGTAAGTATATTTATATGAAGTTGCTTGCTGTCTTTACACTTTAGGATTTTCGTTATAGATTACAACTTCTAAACAAAAACACATACCCAAAAGTACAATGCAGAAGCGAAAACACCAACAAATTCATTTTAAAAAACACATAGAATGTAGACGGCAATGCCTGCTACATTTACCCATCATTAGACACAGCGTTCAAATACACTTCGAAAGCGAGTGTGGAAATGGCAGCGAATCCGACGCATTAGACGATTACACACTTATGATTCGTGTCAAATGGTCGATCACATCACGCCCTCCCTATATGATTTTCCGCTTTACTGGTAGTGCATATTATCCCTTTATCACGTCGTTTTAATGTTCTTCCTCTTCATATTGGGAATGTTTATCTTGGCTGACAAACCATGGCAATCATAAGTGGGATTACTGAAAGAGCTTTTTTCCTTCGCTTAACGTGTCGCGCGTGAAGGAAGACAGTCTTTCTTGACGCTTTCCTTTTTTCATCGAGCTTCGGTAACCAGATTTATCAGAGGGAGATTCGAGAACAAACTAAAAGCACTGAAGAGGCAATGACCACGACGTGGGTAAAAATGCTCCCACCATCTGCCCCACAATCTTGAGATGTGAGTCACGAATGCGTGACTCACCTTGTGCTGTTGGCTCATATAGCTTTAAACACTACATGTGCGCTGGGTATTGACAGACCGCGCGTTTATAACCTTAGATGCAGTGTTCATGCGACTATCATGCCCCGAAAACGTAAAGATGCCGAGCCTTGCGCGACCGTAAGACACTTCTGCTTTCGCCTCCTGCGGAGTATTTTAGTCGCAACGACATCCTGTCATTAGAGTCAATATTGTGCACGCGCAGTTGTGACACTCGGTTCATAATTATTCAGGGGAAAATGGAAGATATATTAGCGTCCCTCGTACACATGTTCTCTCGAAAACCAGAAGCCTCGCGTTGAGAGCCAAGGTTCCCCTCCGCACCTCCAGGCCTTCTGACGGAGGAGCATAAGGGTCATACTTTCCCACGCGAGAAGGAGGGAGTCGCGCGCAGGGAGTAATTATTCCAAAGGCGATGTAAAATATAGCGTCTACATGGGAACATCTGTCCGTGGCTAATCTTACTCGGTCCGCCCGGCGATCGCGGCGGCGCTGTCTCTGCCGACTTCCTTGGCCGGCTGGCTGACGTCTCGGTCGGCGTCAGCAATTGCTATTTGTTTTGCTTAGATTTGCAAGCTCTTATATATTCATTTCTTAATATATGGCAATGATTACGATTGCCATTCTTGTATTTTTATCATTGCTATTATCATAACTGATACACGATTATCGTCATTACCAAGGCCCTTCCTGCAGAGACAGACCACAAAACCTCGGCGTCAGTTTTTCCCTTTTCTCGTAATGTGAATACGTTTCCCCTCCTTTTAGCCCTCTTTCTCCTGTAATTATCGTCGTCAAAACCCCTCATTTTGGGCTTCATGTTACAGCCGCCAGTCACGGGTACGACTGTGGTTAGAAATGTAGGTATTTTTTGTGCAGTTTCTCTCATTCTACCAATGGAAAGCCTTCATTAGGGAATGGCGGCCACACAGATATGATCTCATACGCAACTACTTTTTCTATCGCTCGCAAAATCATTTATGTTCCGTAAGAATCGAAAGGGGAAAAAATCACAAAAAAAGAACACTAAAAACGAACAGAATCGGGGGAAAAAGGAAGAGCGAGAAGGCGAGGGAAGGAAGAAAATAATCCCGGACTAAGGCATCAAAGAGACGAACTGAAATGGCCCAAAAAAAAGAAAAAAAAAAAATCGAGCGCGGTACTGTGAGACGGGCGGGGAAGTGGCGCCAGGTTTGAAACATGATATTATCCATACAAGTGTCGTGGCCTCGCTGTCTCTTCGCTTAGGCACACGCTCTAGATACGTGTCGTGTCACTCAGTCACTTCTTCCTAGTCTGTTAATGATAGAAAAAAAGAAAAATAGTTTGATTTAATTAGGATTTAGATTTCCTTAGCTTATTTTTCTCTTCATTTGCGAAATACCTTTTCGCTTTTTTCTTGATGAAAAGAAAGGCCGACTCAACTGTATAAATGTCCGTAATGTTTAGACTTTGACAAAAAATTACTTAATGTCACATATAAACGTCAACCACGCACCACGGATAGTTTGTTTAGAGGTAATGTCTGCCTGTTCGTCATGGCGCCAACACGCGGAAAGAAATGTGGTCTGAACTTACAAATTAAACTTTACCTTATTTTTATTTATTTTATAACGAAGCGATCTTTATAAACGCGCATTCATTATAAAAATCATGAGCACTTTATTACAACTCCGAAAAAAGGAAAGATTCAGAGTGTCTTTCAGCCTTTTTTCACCCTTTTCCCTTTCTTTTTTCAAAGACCGTCTAGGCCTAACCCTTGCGCCCGTGCCCATAGGCCTGAGTGTGATCCGATACCCTTCATGCACGGCAGGAACGTGACCCGCGAGCGTGCCCGGGTCAGCCGAAGCGGTCACGGTGGCGCCAACCCGACCCACTGTTTACACACGGCGCCGCGAGGTGTTTGTTCGAACTAAACGGCATGCTAATTCGTAAATAAATACTTAATTAAGCCCATCAAAGGTTGGAATGAGCGGCGCGCGTTCGATCAGGAGAGTGAAGCCATTCGTTTATAATTCACGTGAAATAATGTTTGTCAAGGTGTGGGAGATTCATTTTTCGGGCGTTCGCTGCGAAATTCGTTCATGAAAACAACTGGCTAGAAGTCTTGCCACGGGCGAGATTATTCGATAAATTGAAATAGAAAAAAACATCGAACGGAAAATAAATTCGCCCACCCCAGTCTAGGTAACAAAACATGTTTAGGAGAAATTCTTCCCAGTCTTGAGAAAGCATCGCCGCTTTACAGCAAGGGAGCAAGCGCCTTCCGCCTTAAAACCGTACCTTAAAATGAGGGAAAAGGCTGAATTGGCCCGCGATCGAAGAGCCAAAGTGGCGTAGTCTGGCATCCGCGGCGCAGAGGACGTAGAGGCAGCTCGCTCGTCATGCTTCTGCTGAGCGGAGTCTGGCGACGACCGCACCGCCCTGGCGCCACCGCCACGCGTCGCAGCCTATGCGCATGGCTTCGACTTAGGCATAGCGCTGGTCGGAAACGAAGTCCGTTGCTTGTCGTTTGCTTGGATGGGACATGAATGCTGGTTTGCTTTCTGTAGGAATGTGTATGTCGAATATTGTTCTCTCAGTAGATGTGTTCCGTTTTATTATTACTGCCTAGGACCGTTTCGCGCGTTTTAGAACGGAATCGGACAATCCATCTCCCCTTGACGTCGGTTCGGTTGAAGTCGAGGAAGGCTTGCGTCTTTCCTTTTATCTTTTTATCTTGTTTATCTTCTTATTTCCTGTCGTGTTTTCCATGTCTCCCGGATGTCAGGGTTGATAATGGTGGGACGTTGGGCTGAGGGAGGGAAACCATGGGAAAAAAACGCGCGCTGATGAAAAATTGAAAGCGGAGATTTACATATACATTTTTTTCATTCTGATTTTTAAACTTTTTCTATAATCAAGTGAATTCACTATTTATTTCCTTTTAATACTTGTGTTGTTGCCATTTTATCTTGTATTTCACTTATCAATTTATCAGTCGTCCCTATCTAAATATGTGTTCGTATCCCCTCCTTTGCATCCCAGCGCGGCATAATTCATCGACACAGAATTTCATATGAATCGCGTCCTACGCTCACTTCTCTCGGCTTCTTATCTGTCCTCTTTATCGCCACATCTTCCACCTGCATTCTTCTCTCGCTTTTCACTCTCCACTCCTAATTACCCACAACACTGATCAAAGAAAATGGAGGAAGGCCAGAACTCGGTCGGGCGTGTGTGTGTGTGTGTGTGTGTGTGTGTGTGTGTGTGTGTGTGTGTGTGTGTGTGGTGTGTGTGTGTGTGTGTGTGTGTGTGTGTGTGTGTGTGTGTGTGTGTGTGTGTAAGTGTGTGTGTGTGTGTGTGTGTGTGTGTGCAGAAAGATATTTTTGCATTTATATACACACACCTACACAAACAATCATTTTGCAATAGGCTTAATTCCTTTCTACCTTCACCTCTCCCTCTCGGCCTAAACCCTCCCCTTTCCTCCGTCCCTCGTCCCTCCCACCCTCCCTCTCGCCACCCGAAATCCCCCCCCCTCGCCCTCCCCTCCCTCCCGAATAAGTCACACTAACGGGTATGTTGACTTTGGGGTCCGCAACAAAGAGCGCCCACTCGTCTGGAAGCAAGGCGGGCGGACACTAGAATGGCGTGTGACAAAACTAGGGTGTGGCGGGTCGTAAACTTGACAGACAGACGTAGACAGGTCAATACAATCCCCGGCCGGAGCCTCACGCCCGCACAAAGCCGCCCGTCCGCCCATAAAGACGCGCTTGAATGCCGCTTGGCTACTTGGCTAATTAACGGGCCGCTGGAATCTTTCTCCTGTATGGGAGGGTCTCGCGCCCTCTCCCGCTCTTGTCTCTCCGTGTCTCTCGGCCTCTCGCGCTCTCCCGTCTCTTTTCTTCGCTTTTCCTTACAATTTTCTCATTCTTTTATGTATATTTGTGTCTATTCTGTCTTTTTTTTTCTTACGTCTCCCACGCTCTCTCTCTCTCTCCTCTCTCTCTCCTCTCTCTCTCTCTCTCTCTCTCTCTCTCTCTCTCTCTCTCTCTCTCTCTCTCTCTCTCTCTCTCTCTCTCTCTCTCTCATCGCATCATCCATCTCTTTATCTCCATTTGAATATTAAGCGGATAATTTGGCGTGGGCGGCGGCACGGGCGTGTGGGTGCGGCGAGGCACAGGTAGCCGTTCAGGTGCGTGTGGGCGTGGAGGCGAGGGGCCGCGAGGGGGGGTCCCGCCACTGCCTCGGCAGGGGGGCTGCGACCCCGCCGTGGGGGGCCCACCCAGACACACAC
>NW_020869128.1:689447-694447 GCF_003789085.1 Penaeus vannamei | reverse complement strand
ATTATTTTCTCGCGGAGTAAGTTCCCACCTTACCCCGTTCCTGCGCTGAGTAACCATAGCACAGGTAATGATAGTGATAGTGGCATATCCAAGATTCATGGAGTACCAGCCTTGCCCTCGCGAGCCCCTCTCTCGGTACCTGACGTCCAGGCCCTCCGGCCAATGCATCGGGGCTGTTGAAAAAGCTAAATGTTGTGTTTGGTTAATATATCCGTCTGACGCGAAGGTCCCAAGGCCTGAAACCCCGTTATGATGGACTAGGGTCAAGGTGTGACGGTGATTTACCAATAGCAAACTCCCCCCCCCCTTCCTCTCAGAAAAAGTAAAAAAGAGAATGTCTGCATGAAGCGAGAGACACGCAGGAGGTGGCAGGTACCCCGGGGAGAAGCTCGACCCCCGTAACGCCACGTCGCGCCCTTGCAGGCCGCCCCGCCGCCTCGCGCTCTAACCGCTGATGGATGTGGTGTCCAGGTAATGAATGACGTGCAAGTTGATCCTCCCTCCTACGCCTGCAACCACGCGCCAGATGGCACCGCCGCATTCTTGCAGCTTTATCTCTTGCCCCGAGGGCCTCCCTGGCTCATCCACACGTCCCGCCGCCAAGCCCCCGAGTTCGCATGCAGCTCGCTCGGCCCGTCCTCGTCTAACACTGTTAATGCTCTCCCTCGCTCGTTGCGTTTGCCTTGTGCTCACGTATGCACTCGGCTCTTCTGGTTGCTCGCGTCAGTGCCATGAATAAAAGAGACTTACTAACGAAAACAAGTCCTTGTCTTTTTAGACAAAAAACAGATACCTTGGAGGAACACCACAACAAGGAAAACCTTTGAGACCAAGGGCCACAAGACAACGACAAGGATTCAGACCGCATCCAAGGAGCGTGTAGCCGATGGGACAGAATTTGAAGAAGCATTGTAACACCCTACAGTAATCGAACACCCATGGAAAACATTAGAGGCTCGTAGACAACAGAAGAGGTACCCGAGGCTATGTACTCCTCAGGCAGATCACCTGGACGCTACCTGTCTGGCCGGGACCAATGGATAAACTGCCGACTTTTCAAAGAAAATTAAAACCCATTGTTTTGAATTTATGATACGTAAGGTGAACTTAAACAGTGCATCATCTTATTTATAGTGACTGAAGCATGTTCATTATCTACAGATTCTTTATAGAACATAGGAATCCTTCTGACATGTTTAAAACAACAGATAGTTTTCACTTTGGAAAAAGCATAGGTTTTAATCCTTTTCATGTAACATTGATTTACTAAAATAATTCTATAAATTATTATTATGTCACCGCTTGTTTCGTTTGCCAACAATAAAGGACACGCTTATTGTTGATTTGCCTATATAAGCTCACAAAACACGTGTTTTTGGCATTAAGTAATGGAGAATAGGAAGACTGAGTTTGATACATGTAAACTTCAAGGAAGAATAAGTAACTGATGAAGTGTCTGATAGAACCCTGACTTTGAGTGATTACACGGGAATGTGAGTTGTATGAGCATTTACATTATATCACACAAAACACAGAGGAGACCCCAGCCACATTTTCTTTAAACTGGCTTTAGAAAACAGAAAGAAGAATGTTTAAGAATAATAATCGGATATCAGGTTACACTCACAACTCATGCCACAATGTGCAGACAACTTTATTTCCATTACAAATGAAAGGCTGTTCACAAAACTGTAACCTAAACCTCAGTCCTCACTATTACTTGATATAACGTTTTATCAGCCTTTATCTATGAATTGCAGATTCTATGAGCTTTCCTTCCTCCTGGTGCCTTTCAGTCTAACTAATCAAGTAGTTTTCCTATGATAGCTATGGAAATCGCAGTGATTATACTATATTTAATTACCTAACATTGGATTTAAAAAGTAAACACTCTACGGCTGATATGAGCAGAGAAAGGAACGTCACCGGCGACCATGCCAAATGGAGGAAAATAACAGACAAGAAGCATAGAATTCCATATATCGCGGAATTATTATATAAGCCTATTAGTATACATATCTACTGGCTGCTTTATCCTATCATAATCAAAATCCGCAACTGGGAAAGCGTTAGGATCATGAGCTGGAAGAGACAACTTATAATAAACACAGACAGGAAAACAGCCAATTAAATATATGGTCTTGGGAGCAATAGTAGGAACGGCTGCAAGAAAAGAAAATGAGGCAATGTCATAAAAGCGGAAGGGGTAATTTGCGTAAAAGTAAGAGTATAAGTGAGAATGTGATACACGACGAATAGAAAATGGATTTAGTATGGGGAAGGAGTAGCCACGGCTGATAAAAAGGTATTGCTGGACGAAGATAATGTTGCTGGGAAGATGCGAATGAGTATGGGGTGGAGGGAGGAAGGGGAAGGAAAGGGTGTGACGAGAGAAAATGTGGAAAGACCATATATATGGAAATTTATTTTTCGGACAGGGTGAAAAGAGATGTTTTATCTCGATGCAACTCGAATTCATGTAATGGACGGCTTTAATGAGCAATGTGATTGGAGATTGGATTTTATAACTTTTCGTGATTCAATATATAGAAAAGAATGAAATTAACATTTTCTGCACGAGAATCTGAATGCCTCTCCCTCCATTGAAAAATGTTGATAGTCATTAATTATTCATTATCATAACGCCTTTACGCACTTCATGCAGCAACATTCACACCATATGCAACACCTCTCTTGATGACGTCACAATTATCCTGGTGACGTCACGAGCAGGGCGGGCGGCGATTGGCCGGGGCGGCGCGAGGGTGGGCCACGCGCGGGCCGGCCGAGTCGGAGCGAGCCATTTCTCGGGCCGGCGTGGAGGCGTGCTCGACCAGTCCCCGCAGGCCACATACTCAATTATCGCTTAACAATCCGAGTCGAAATTGATTACAGATAATGATGGGTTTGCGGTCGGGGCAAATAGGTTGGCGCAGTTCAGTGTTTAAAAGAAGCACTTAACCTGTGAATCAGCAGGCTCACTCAGCCACGCATGCGCCGCGGAGTGTAAATAAAGGCGGCTGACACCTGCTGACATGTGTCTCGAGTGTCAGCGGCGGTAATTACCCATGTCATGCGGTCGTGCGGTCATTTGCGTATTGCAGCGGTCAGGTTGGGGAGGGCGGTGACGAGGGGAGGGGGGGCGAGGCCATAGCAGTGAGAGCCAAGAGTCGGTTTCAAAAGTTAGGGCCGCCTGAATGCATAAAAATATTCGAAAGAACCGCATGATGCAATGAAGGTGATTAGGAAAATAAAAGAATCGGGAGCGGCAGCAGTTCCAAATGAGAATGAAGAGGAATTCGAAAGGTACCGAAGGCTTAAAAAGAATAGAGGGAATTTCGTGGCGGGAAAAAATCCTGCTTAACTACCTATATATATTCCACTACTCTATTGTCCAATTTCTTTCCCTTCTCATCTATCGCATTTACTGCCTGTTCCTTATTGTCTGCGTACTTTTCTCTCGGTTGCTCATATAAGCAATGACTTCCATTGTTAATAGTAATGAATAATAATTACCATTAACAACCAGGCTACCGGGGCCAAGCTATTACCGCGGTCAGCAATGATTACAATTCTTGTGGTTGTTGTTATTATTATTATTAGACTTATTATGAATGATAATGCTATTATGATCATTATCATCATTATTATTATTAGTCTTTATAATAGTGTTTTGCATATGATATATCATTTATTTTTTCTCTCTGGATATTGAAATTTGAAGCTGAAAAAGCCACCCCCAAAATAGGTTTGCTTTGTGAAAAAAGAAGTTTTGTGAATATCAGAGATTTCTTGTGAAGGCTTTTCCACTTAATTTTTTTTCTTGTTTTAGAATAATGATTTTCACAGTTGTTTGATTATTATAATTGTTGTTTTTTTGAAACTGCAATTGATTATATCCCTAATTGTACTGCAATTGTCATTATCATCCCTAAAGTCATTATCGTTAACATCATTATCGCCATAACCGTCAGCATTGTCATTGTTGCTGTTGGTATAATTATCATTATGAAATAACTCATTATGATATTAATTGTAATGAATATTGAAATGATGGATGTTTTCGATGCCGTCGCTGTATTGTCTTTATTATCATTATTATTATTATTATTATTATTGTTGTTGTTGTTGTTGTTGCTGTTGTTGTTGTTATTATTATTATCATTGCTGTCATTGTGATTTTCATTATCGTTATTATTGTTGCTATTATTATTATTAATGTTATTATTTTCATCGTCATTACTACTGCTGCTGTTGATACTACTGTCATTATTATTGTTATTATCAATATGACCATCACCATCGTCCTTTACTAATACCATAATTATTGTTGTATGGTTATTATGAGTATTCTCATATAATCCTGCTTGGGTTCAAGTCCGCCCCTTCGTTCGTACGTACGCTTACACTTACGCCAGAAATCCTAATCCATATGAATGCCGATTCGGTCTCTTCATTTTCCTTTAAATGTTATCCTTGGCATGTTACCCCGAGACTTGAAGTGAAATCGTTCTGGTGTAAAAAGGGGATGATACTGGCAACTCAAACCTTAATGAGTGAAATGCGTGTATCATAGTACCAGTCTATGAGACCTATTCTGTTATTATCATAATTATCATCGTTGTTGTTATCATTGTTGATATCATTATTTTTTAAATTATGATCGTTTAATATTCTTATCATTATTCGAGGCGAGTACACTGGATTGAAGTAGTTAGACCGTTAGTTTATGTTCCTTTATTATTTACCAGACTATCTGAGGGGGGAGACAGGGAGGGGGAAAGGGCCTACAGAGAAAGGGGAAACGGAGGGTAGTTAGAGGAAAAAGGTGTGGGTAAGGGAGAAAGGGAGGGGGAAGTGAGGGGGCTCAGAGAAAAAAGGGGGATAGGAGAGGGAGGGAAGGGGATAAGGGGGTAAAGGAGGTGGAGGAGGGAAGTGGGAAGGGGCAGATGCAGGGTTTAAAGTGGGAGTGGATTTAAGGAAGATTTAGGGGTGAGAGA
>NW_020869128.1:664447-669447 GCF_003789085.1 Penaeus vannamei | reverse complement strand
CCCCCCCCCCCCCCCCGCCCGCAGGAAGGAGATGGGAGCCGCTGAGTTTCCGGGTACACTGGAACCCTCGTGGTGTCGTAGCTGATGCAACGTGGGGTTTCAGTGAGTTTTGGGCATGGTATAGTATGGGATCTATGCAGGGAAATGAGGGTGGGTTTGTGTGCGTGGTATCTGTGCGTGTGTTTGCGAGGCGTTGTGCGTGTGTTTGATCGTGTAGGGTTGTGTGTGTGTGTTTATGTGCGTCTTTGTGTGTGTGCTTGTGTGTGTGTGTGTGTGTGTGTGTGTGTGTGTGTGTGTGTGTATGTGGGTGTGGGTGTGCGCGCGCGTGTGTATGTTGGCATGTTATTTGAATTCTTGCTTTTTCTTTTCCTTGATTTTCACTTCCTCTCTCCGTCTACCTGTAATCCCACTACCCTGTCTATCTCCCATTTTCTATTATTTTTTATCTCTTTTAACCCTTTGATTTTCCATGTCCCGTCCCCTCTCCTTCTATCTACCTCTCTTCCATCTATTCTCCTCATCAGTATGTGCATTTCTCTCTCCCTTCATTGAATTTTTCTTTTCATCCCAAACTTCCTCATCTTCTCATTATTATTCCGATCTCAGTCATTCCCCTCCTCTTCCGCAACCCAGTCTTCCTCCTCCCTTCCTTATTCTGCTCTCTTCCTTTTCTTCATCCTTTTTGCTTATCCCTTCTTCTCTCGTTTCGTCTCCCATTTCTCCCTTCTATCCACGTATCCTCCTTCTCCTTAACCTCCTCTTCGCCGACTTCCAGAAATTCTTTCTTTCTGACTAGTATCAATCCATCTCAATCCTTTCTCGTACCCTGTCCCTCTTCCTCCTCTTCCTTGTTCTTTTATACCCTTCTTCTTCTTATGCCCTCTTCCTCCTCCTCCTCCTACTGCTGCTACTGCTGTTGCTCCTATCTTTGCTCCCTTCTTCCTCTCTCCTCCCTCTCTTCTCCTCTTCTTCCTCTCCTTCTCCTCCTCTCTCTTCCTCCCTCGTCATCCTCATCTCCTCTCCCTCTCTCCTCTCTCCTCTTCCTCCTCTTCCTCCTCCTTCTCTTCTCCTCTTTTTCTTCATCTTCTTTTTCTTTTTTTCTTCCTCCTCTTCCCTACTCCTCTTCCTCCCTATTCTTCCTATTCCTTGTCCTCCTCTTTCTCCTCTTCCTCCTCCTACTCCTCCTTTCCTTCTTCCTTTCCTCCTCTCCTCTTCCCTATTTTTCTCCTTTTCTTCTTCCTCCTTCCCTCTCTCCTTCCTTCTTCCTTCCTCCTCCTCCTCCTCTTCCTCATCCTCATCATCCTCATCCTCATCCCCTCTTCTCCTTTTCTCCTCGTCCTCTCTTTTCTTCCTTCTCTCCTACAACCCCTCCTTCTCCTTTTCCTTCCCCTCCTCCTCCTCTTCCCCTATTTTCCGCCTCCTTTTTCTTCTTCTCCTCCTCTTCTTCCCCTCTCCTCCTCCTCTCCTCTCTTCCTCTTCCTCCTCTCTATCCTCTCTTTCTTCCTCCTCCTCCTCTTCCCCTATCTTCCTCCTCCTCCTCCTCCTCCTCTTCCCCTATCTTCCTCCCCGTCCTGCCCGTAAGCCGAGTGCCTCACCCTTTATCAGCGTCTACCCCCCTCATGCCCAGTAGCGCTGTTGTTGTAGGTTACCCCAGGGTGCCGTCGTGCGCCCTCGGCCCTGCCTTCCTTCAAAGTGGTAATCAGCCAATTTGAATTCCGCTCCGCACTTGAGCCCCGCGGAGTTCGACTTGTCCGGCTGTTTGGGGTGCCCGTCCGGCCCCGTCCTGGCCTGGCGTCTCGGGTTTTATATCCCTCACGTTGCCAAATACATAGAGTTTTTCTGGGATTATATTTCTTTATATACGTTTCTCTTTCCACTCTGGTTTTTCCTTCTTTCTTTTTTTTCCCGGTGAAAAGATTAGGTGTAGTTGTTGTGGCGAGAGGGGGAGGGGGGAGGGGCGGGCTGGGGAGGGAGTGTACGTGAAATAATGCTTGGGCTTTATCGCGCCCTAACGCGAGGGCGTTATTCAAATTTCCCGGCTCGAAGGGCTGCTAGCCTACGATGCCTTGGCTCCCGGGGTTAGCGTCACGCGACCCTACAAAGACGCCATACGAGCACGAAAATCGCCCCGGCATACCTAACGCGCTTCGTTGCCACATTTCCAGCCATAACCTATGACTTCGAGAATTTATGCACCTGCTCCCGGGAGATAGTAATTATTCGACAAAATCTTCGCTGGTTATGGCGTCTGCTTTTACACTTCTTGCCGCTTTTTAGTGTATAAATATGTATACATTATCCTTCTATCGCGGAGAGTCGAACGGCAACTTGGCAAAATAAGATGTCATTCATACATGATTTTATACATAGGTGAAGGTTATCCATCACTCTGCAGGAACCTCCATCATACATCTAAATTATCTGCGCTGTCGATGTACTCATCAGTATGTGCCGATGTTGGAAGGCCAGGGAGGGACAGCCATTCCTCACAACCCTTCCATTGTTATGCAGAGGCCGCCACTTTATCAGACTCTGTTTTACAGTCAGTGGATTTATCTCGGCCACTGTTTTATAAAGATCTGAGCTTTGTATCTTTCAGGGCTGGTGCGGCTGGACTCCGCCGGTGCAGGCGCATCTGGTGACACGGGAATCTCGGCTCTTGAGGCGAATTCGTCTGCGCGGCGGCGGCTGCCTTCCCTTTTCTTCCAGCGGTGCGACAGCTTCGTTGAAGTTACAGTGACGGTGATTTTCGTGATGGTGGTGCAATGAGCCTGCTATAAGTGACATATCTATTCGGAAAGTATTGCAGTGTATCTCTAGGTGATACTCCTTGGCTGGGGAAATGCTATTTGAACCAATAGTGTGATATTACAGGCTGATGTCATTTGACTTGAATATCAATATGTAGTGTTTCCAGTGTGATATATAAAGCAAGTAATGATGAATTTGTAAATGTATTGTTTTATTCTCTGTGAAGTATTATTTCATGATTTATCCTAATATAGTTAATAAGCTGAAAGTGAAGTCTGAACAGCGAGAACATGAACGAGACGTGATTTGTTCAAAGTTCATGCTCACATTTCGCGACCTTTGAGACTAATTGGAAACGGCAAACTGTATTCATAAATCATGATTGTTATTGTAGCAAAAATCTCACTTTTGCTGTTATTACTTTTGTTCTCGTTGTTATTTTTTATGTCTCCATCGTTATACCACTATCATTACCGTTGTCAATATGGACATATGAGTGACAATGAAATTAATGACAGCTATAATTGTATAATTTTTTTTAACATTATCATTATCATTCACAAAATTAGTACCTTCATTACTTGTTGTTGTTGTTTTTGTTACTGCTATCATTATCATCATCATTTATATAGTAGTAATAGTAGTAGTATTACTGTTATCGTCTTTGTCCTATCACATTATTATCATCATTATCATTATTATTGTTGTTATTCTCATTATTATTATTACCACCATTACAATAATTGTTACTATCATCATTATCCTCATTATTATTTTTATTTATTTATTATCATTATCATTATTACTGCTATTATCATTATTATCATTATCATTATTGTTATTGTTATTGTTATTATTATTATTGCCATTATCATCATCATGATTATCATTATTATTATCATTATTATTATTATTATTATTATTATTATTATTATTATTATTATTATTATTATTATTATTATTATTATTATTATTATTATTATTATTATTATTATTATTATTATTATTATTTTATTTATTATATTATTACTATCATCATTATCATTACCATTGTTATTTTTATTGTTATTATTATCGTTAATATTCTTTTCATCATCATTATTATTATTACTACTATCATTATCATTATTATAATTATTATCATAATCATAATTGTTATTATTAATATTATCATTTTTGTTATTATTATTATTATTATTATTATTATTATTATTATTATTATTATTATTATTATTATTATTATTATTACTATTATTATTATTATTATTATTATTGTTATTATTATCTTTATTATATTAATCATCATTATCATTATCATTATCATAATCATTATTATTATTATTATTATTGTTATTATTATTTTTTTTTTTTTTTTTTTTACTTTTGTTGTTATTGTCATTATTTGCGTTAGCATTATTATTATTATCATTATTACTATTACTATTATTGTTAAAATCATTACCAGTTTTATCATTATCATTACTATCATTACTGTTACTATCGTTACTATGTTACTATTGTTGTCAGTATTGTTATTATCATCATTGATTGTTATTACTCTTGTTGCCATTAGTTTTATCATCACCATTATCATTATAATTATTTATCATTCATTATTTTATCATCATTATCATTATTATTATTGTTGTTGTTGTTGTTGCTGTTATTGTTATTATTATTATTATTATTATTATTATTATTATTATTATTATTATTTTTATTATCATTATTACTACTATTAATATTATTGTTGTTGTTGTTGTTTTGTTGTTATTATCATTATTGTTATTATTGTTATCATTATTATTGTTATTTTCATTGTTATTATTATTGTTATTACCATCATCATTAGTATCATTATCATTATCATTATCATTCTTATTATTATCATTATCGTTATCATTTCTTATTATTATTATCATTTTTATTTTATTTTAATATTATTATTATCATATTATTATTATATATTATTAATATAAGATTATTATTATAATGTTTTTATTATTATTATTATTGTTATCACTATTATTATTATTACTATTATTATTGTTATTATTATTATTATTATTATTATCATTATTATTATTATTATTATTATTATTATTATTATTATTATTATTATCATATTATTATATTATTATTTTATTATTATTATTATTATTATTATTATTATTTATTATTATATTATTATTATTTTATTATATTATTATTTATATCATTATTATTATATTATTATCATTACTATGATT
>NW_020869128.1:649447-656947 GCF_003789085.1 Penaeus vannamei | reverse complement strand
CGTAATAGTTATGGTAATCATGATAAAGATAAGAGTAATGATAATAATAATAACAAAAATAATATTAATGATGATAGTAATGATAATAATAACAATGATAATAATAATGATAATAATAATAATAATAATAATAATAATAATAATAATAATAATAATAATAATAATAATAATAATAATAATAATAGTATAGTAGTAGTAGTAGTAGTAGTAGTAGTAGTAGTAGTAGTAGTAGTAGTAGTAGTAGTAGTAGTAGTAGTAGTAATAATGGTAATGATGCTTGTGATAATAACAATAACAATGATTATAGTAACAACAATAATAATGATAATGACAGTGATAATAATAATACTAATAATAACAACAATAGTAATAATAATGATAATAAGAATAAGAATAAGAACAAGAACAATAAAAATAATAGTAATACTAACAATAACAGTAAGATCAATAGTGATAATAACAAAAATGATAATGATAATAGTAATAATAATAATAATGGTAATAATAATGATAACAATTATGGCAACATCAACAACAATAATGATAATAATCATAATAATGGTAATGATAATAATGATAATGATGATAATAATAATAATGGTAATAATGATAATGATAATGATATTGATAATAATAACAATAATGATAGTAAAAATTATGGTAATGATGATAATAACAATGATAATTATAATGATGATAATGATAATGATGATAGTAATTACGATTATGATAATAATAACAATAATAGGATAATATAATAATAATATAATAATAATGTAAATATGATATTAATGATAATAATAATAATAATAATAATAATAATAATAATAATAATAATAACAACAACAACAACAACAACAACAACAACAACAACAACAACAACAACAACAATAATAATATAATAATAAATAATAATATAATAACAATAATAATGATAATAACAATAGTAATAACAATGATAATTATTAATCAGGACAATAATAATAATGATACTAATAATACCATCAATAATAGAATGGAAATTATAATGATGATAACAATAATAATAACAATAATGATGATAATGATAATAATTATAATAACAATAATGATAATTGTAATAATAGTGATACTGATAACAACATAATATATATATATATATATATATAATATATATATATAATATATATATATATATATATATATATATATATATTCACATACACACACGCACACCTTATTATTATTATTACTATCATCATCAAGATGCAATAACAATAATAATAACAGTAATAATAATAATGATAATAAAAATAATAACAGTAACATAATAATGATAATAGTAATAATAATAATAATTATAACAACAACAATAATAATATAATAATAATAATAATAATAATGATAATAATAATGATAATGATATAATGATATGATAATGATGATGATGATGATGGTAATAATAATAATCATAATAGTAATAACAATGATACTGAAGCTACTAATGATGATGACAATAATAATGATAATTACATTAATAATGATAATAGCAACAA
This sequence comes from Penaeus vannamei, assembly GCF_003789085.1. Lineage (NCBI taxonomy): Eukaryota > Metazoa > Arthropoda > Malacostraca > Decapoda > Penaeidae > Penaeus > Penaeus vannamei. The sequence continues at coordinate 655,412 of NW_020869128.1, read as the reverse complement.
CAATAACAAATATGTTAATAATGATAATAATAACAGTCATAATAATAATAGCTATACTGATAGTATTGATGATGATGATTATGATGACCAAGATATTGCTGTTGATAGATGGTGGTGATTGATAAATGATGATGGTAACAATAACAATAAACTTTACAGTAACAACTATAACAATAACTTTACCAATAACAGCAGTAACAACACTAACTTTACCAATAACAACAACAACACTAACTTTACAATAACAAACAACGAATAACAACAACAACTTTTACCAATAACAACAACAACACTAACTTTACCAATAAACAACAACAAACTTTACAATAACAACCAATAACAACAACACTAACTTTTACCAATAACAACAACAACACTAACTTTACCAATAACAACAACAACACTAACTTTACCATAACAACAACAACACTAACTTACAATACAACAACTAACTTTACCAATAACAAACAACACACTTACCAATAACAACAACAACATAACTTTACCAATAACACAATAACAACAACAACACTAACTTTAACAACACAACACAATAACCAATTAACCAATAACAACAACAGCCCCACAACGCCCGGCCAGCCTTAACCAGCGTGCCGAAGACAGGCTATAACAGGAGCGGTGATAGAGTGCTCCTTGATAGGCCTATTTAGGTCTACGGGCTGAGGTAGCGGGCACAGGACAATTAAATGGGCGAGACTAAGTTTAACAACGTTATAAAATCCGGCCGAACTCCTCCTTTTTCTTGGATTAAAAAGGTTTGTGGGCAGCAATTAATACGTTGTCTCTTCAGGTTTCGATCCGTTTTAAGGGGGACTGCTCTGGAAACCTTGTTGGTGGAAGAATTATTACAATGGCGGTTGTGAATCTGAACCAAATTATAGTCAAAAGGAAGAATGGATGCTTGATAGGAAATTTTCGCTTGATATATGAGATACTTATCAGAACTTTTCAGAAAATGGATATCCAAGCGAGAATATATTTCCACACGTTGACCAGAAGCAGAGTCGCCGAAAAGTGAATGTCTTCGGACTTTCACGCCCAAGGGAAACGCATGATAACCGATCTAATAAAACAAACTTAGTCACGGTCACTAACCCGGATATTTTAATGGTTTAGAATGAAAGGAGGAATCTGTCTGGTTGTACCATTCGGGTTGTTACTTTTAGGAAAACTTCTTGCACTATAAAAGAAAATATTTCGTTGTATCATCTAAGCATGTTTGGTTCATTGTCTTCTTCGTTACTTCGCTGCTACTTTTAGTTATCTTTGTTCCTTTAGGGTAATCAAAGTAAAATTACTCGTGATGGTGTCGTCCCATTATTTTAGAAGTTGTCAATATGGATTACTGTCCGCATAATTCTTCGAAATGTGCCGATGATAATGGATATTCTAAAAATCATTTACACCTGTAATTCCGTGATGATCACAAAATCTAGTGATTCTGTGGGAATTCTATGGCAAATGTTAAATTCTGAGACAATTTTTTTTTTCTAAAATGATTTGGTTAGTTCTCCCAGTAGTATTTTTGATCCATGGTCATCTCACAAAATACGGATATGTGATGACAATATTTGGATATTTATAGAGTATCAAAGTATAACTTAAATGTTTTTCAAATTGACATTTTTGGGATACCGGCACTTCATTCAAAGAAAAACAAATACCACAGAAAGAAGAGAAACTGGAGAGGGGGAATAGAAAAAATGAGAAACTTAATAAAAGCCAAACCTTCATAATCAAAAGTCAAGGCATGTTTATTTTTCCCATTGTTCTCAAAATATCCTAATCTCCTTTTTGGGAAATGCCATCCTAATCCGCACAAAAATGTTTGGATTTCGTCAAAACCTTTCGAACTGCTCTAATCCGTGGTTTAATACAGGGGACCTCCCACGCTACACGCGATATTGGTTCTGCGCTCCGCATAGGCCGTTTCAGGTGTGTGTGTGTGTGTGTGTGTGTGTGTGTGTGTGTTGTGTGTGTGTGCGTGTGTGTGTGTGTGTGTGTGTGTGTGTGTGTGTGTGTGTGTGTGTGTGTGTATGTGTGCGCGCGCGCGAGTGTGTGTGTGTGGTGTGTGTGTGTGTGTGTGTGTGTGTGTGTGTGTGTGTGTGTGTGTGTGTGTGTGTGTGTGTGTGTGTGTGTGTGTGTGATTTCTAAGTACAGGCAACGAAATATTTAATAATGATTCCATGAGAAACATTACTGAAAATTTGTCTTTATCCAAATACTATTCTCATTTTCCTTTCCTCTCCACGGATTTGAGAATCGTGTACATGACACAAAACTTCAATCTCCATCCCTGCTCCTTGATTCCCTTCGCCAGGTGACGAAAACGAGGCCCAGGTTGTGCTCCAAAGCCCGCATTCCAGAGGGCGCGCAGGTCGGCCCTGTTCATATGTCTCTCGTTCTAATTACTGGCGAGATTTGTGTATATAAGGTATTATGGAAATCTTTGTCAATTTGGACAGTTGGTGACGTTATTAAAAACAGCTTGTCTTAGAAAATACTTTTTTTTCAGTGTACGTTCTATAGCCATTGATAGTGATTAATTCTCCATTGAGTTTCCTTACTATTTGCCAAGAAACCAAGAATTTCTCGTTTTTTTTTTATTATTTTTTAATCTAAAAAATGACAAATGACATCACCTTGTGTTTCGAGTCTATTCATAGCATATATTTCTGTATATATTTGATACGGTTATACCTTCTCGAATTTTCCACAACTTTGGTAACAGCCATTAAAGCAATTACCTAAACAATGTAATTAGATGTGGTTGGGTGTGATTTCGTGATTTTGTGTGTGGCTGTGTGTTTGCATATTCATTTTGCGAAGAAACTCCCCTAAAAACGCACTTCGACCAACATTTGTACGAAGGAATCTAGCGCCAGTTTTTCTCCCAAATCTCTTTCCTCGGGTCCTCTAACCTGACGTGCCTCGGGCGATGTCAGATTATGGGCGGTTAGACTTAATCCCGATTTCTCCCGAGTAATCCGTAATCCGCATTTGGTATTTGTTTTTCCCTAAGTCTTAAATTACGCGCTTTGTCCAGATTATTTCATCTACTTTCGTAAATACACAGAACAGGTAACGCAGTTGACGCTTAGTTAATGTTGAACTGACTTCATCTCTCTCTCTCTCTCTCTCTCTCTCTCTCTCTCTCTCTCTCTCTCTCTCTCTCTCTCTCTCTCTCTCTCTCTCTCTCTCTCTCTCTCTCTCTCTCTCTCTCTCTCTCTCTCTCTCTCTCTCTGGGAAAAGGATAACCTATGTTACCTCATCCTTTTTAGATATAGCGGTTTGTCTCAAAAATTCTCTGTTCTTTTTTGTGCGTGCGCACGCACGTGTGTGGGGGGTGAACATGTATGTGTGTGTGTGTTTGTGTATGTATGTATGTATATATATATATATATATATATATATATATATATATATATATATATATATATATATATATGCATAGAGACATATATGTATATGTATAAGTATATATATGTGTGTGTGTGAATATATTTTATATATGCATATGGATATATACGTTTATATGTGCGTGTCTGTGTGTGTGTGTGTGTGTGTGTGTGTGTGTGTGTGTGCAATATACATAGAGAGAGAGAGAGAAGAGAGAGAGAGAGAGAGAGAGAGAGAGAGAGAGAGAGAGAGAGAGAGAGAGAGAGAGAGAGAGAGAGAGAGAGAGAGAGAGAGAGAGAGAGAGAGAGAGAGAGAGAGAGAGAGAGAGAGAAGAGAGAGAGAGAGAGAGAGAGAGAGAGAGAAGAGGGGAAGAGATAAAAGAAACACGAAGCAGATAGCTGAATAAATCACCCTTTTGTACAAAAGACAGAAGATATTGTCCGTTGGGGAAACCGCATTGTCCGCCCACCCAGCCTCTCCAACCCCCCGGCCGAGAGGGCAAAACAAGTAATCCAAAGGGGAAACACGCCCCTCGCAGGCCCCTCGTCTCCGATCCCGGGACGAGCAATTAATCACCTGGCCGCTATCATCGCAGGTGCCAATCCCACGTAGGCAAAACTTGTCCCGGCGGGTGAGTGCGTCGGGTAGCGGTCGGGTCGGAGATGCTGCCCGCGCTAATTGTTTCTTTATTCGGAACAATGCCAGGTCAAGTGGAGGTCAAGAGGGGTCAGTGTGGAGGCCAATAAACATAGCATTAATGGCTCGACCACGGGTCAGACGCGAGAATAGACCAGGAGAGGAAGGTCATCCCACAGGTCATTCATGTTTGTACGGGTCCGCGTCGGGTTTGTTGGGGCAGAATTAGCTTCTGTCAGCCGGAGTGCTTTCTACGAGGGCGGACATCACATGCACAATAAAAAGAAGAAAAAAAGAAATAAAAACGAGAAAAAATAATACGTTACTTCACCACGGGAGTCATAATTGCACATCAGAACCCATGGATGCAAAACAGAAGAAAAAAAGAGAAAGAAAAAAGGCAACAAAATGTGGAGAGATTCTACAGACTGCCTGATAATTACAGGCTGCATAATTCAAGGTTACATTCTGTTTATATATCACAAATCATATCATCCTGGGATTGAATTCTGTTATATTAGATAACCGCGTTCTTTCAGATGAACGGATTAGTTTCCTCGTCTCTGCCTCGCCTGACGCCACGAGCGCTGCGCAAGAGGCTAATTCCAACCTGTCTTAGATAATTTGTCCAAGCTTATTTGTAGACTTGCATTGTTTCGTGTCTGGAGGTGTAAGGTATTAAAAGGTCTGCAATTAGCTGCTCCCCCTGGCGCGAGGCGAGCCAGCTCACTTATAATTTGCGCCGGAGATGAGTCGGGCTGGCTGGGGGTGCGGGGGGGGGGGGGGGGGGGTGGGGGTGGGGGTGGGGCAGGGGAGGGGTAAGGGGGAGACGGACAGGAGGACAGAGAGAAACAATCGAAAATTAGAGAGAGAGAGAAAGGCGGGAGTCGATGAGAAAAAGAAAGGGCGGAGAAGGTAAAGGAGAGAGAAAGGAAGAAAAAAATTATGAGAGTAAAAGGAACTTGAAGAGAAGAATGAAAGAGAGAAAAAAATAGAATCAAACAGTTAAATAGAAAAAATATAACAATAACAATGATAACAATAATAATAATAATAAAGCAGGAAGATCAGCAGAAAGACAGAGAATGACAAAGCAAAACCAGAACCGAGCAAAAGGAGAGCGTGTCAATGAAGGAAACCAGATCATTGCATTCGAAACCTAATTATCATCACCGCTGATTATATTACCCACTTAATTACCACCGCACTCGGCAGTCGAGATTCCCTAAACCAATGATATATTTTTTCTATCCTTTTCCCATTCCTCCTTCTATCTCGACAAACAACGGCCTTCAATCAATAACACGATAACGACGTTCCAAGCGAGAATGATAATTAATCGTGGAAAAAAAGGGCAAAATGAGAATAAAGACACGAATAATGAGGAAGATATGAGTTGCATAGTTGCGTGTCTCAGGTGTAAGCGATTATAAAGGCTGCAATTAGCGGTTCCTTCGGGCGCTGCGGAACGAGGCAGTATATCTTAGCTCGAGTGGAGGGGGAGGAGGAAGGGGGGGGGGAAGGGGAGAGAGGGGGAGAGAAAAGGGGAGGGAGGGAGAGAGGAGGAGGAGGAGAGAGAGAGAAGGGGAGGAGAGTGGGAGGAGGAGGGAAATGAGAGAGAGGGCGGGAAGGGGGGAGAGGGGAGAGAAAAGAGGGGAGGAGAGAGAGAAGGGGAGGAGAGTGGGAGCGGGAGGAGGAAATGAGAGAGAGGGCGGGAAGGGGGGAGAGGGGGAGAGAAAAAGAGGGAGGAGAGTGGGAGCGGAGGAGGAGAAAGGAGAGAGAGGGCGGGAAGGGGAGAGGGGGGAGAGAAAAGAGAGGGAGGAGAGAGAGAAGGGGAGAGAGTGGGAGCGGGAGGAGGAAAGGAGAGAGAGGGCGGGAAGGGGAGAGAGGGGAGAGAAAGAGGGGAGGA
>NW_020869128.1:604447-606947 GCF_003789085.1 Penaeus vannamei | reverse complement strand
CAGTGTATGGAGTAAATACGATTTAGGGACGAAGGGGAGGACATGATCTACGTAGCATGCCTGCCGAATACATCATTGTAGCGGTTCCTCTCCAGTGTCTCTATGAAGAGGCAGTCCAGAACTGCATTCAGGACTGTTCAAAGCCGCAACAGCAATTATGCGGCTAATGAGTGGGTCACGGTCGTCAGATGATTCATCAGCTCGCGATGAATAAATAAGGAGACACATAAGTCCTTCTGCATAGGTACTGTCACCTCCAAATACTCTTGTTGACCGAGTTCATGGCTCCTGCTGCCAGATCAATTCGTCTACTGAATACCCCTGGTCTGATAGACCAGAGACATAGAGTGCACTGCAAGCCTGTATCACTTGAACAGATTCTACTAATAGGCCCCCAAAATACTGGATCTTGGTGTTGGTCCCGGAGACTTCCATGCCTAGAGGCTTTACCTCATTGCTGAATGCATCAAAAACTGCCACCAGAGATCCCAGAGACAGATTGGACAGCAACATCGTCGGTAAATTCAAGGTCCGTGACTGATTTTGTTCAGTGTTGCTTCACAGGGACTTTTGATAGTTCTGCGCATTATCCAGTCCATGCAAGTGTCGAAAAGTGTTGGTGCAAGGACACAGCCTCACCTTACTACTGGGTTAACAGGAAAGAATCTCTACAGGGTTCCATCACACTTTACACATCTTTCAGTACCAGTATATAGGCTTGCTATTAGACCAATAATCCATGTCGGAATCAGGATCTCCCATAGTGATTCGCGATGCACCGAGTCAAACGCCTTCTTGAGGTTGATGTAAGCTTTGAGCAGTCCACAGACCATATCATGGCAACATTCCACAGTGACTTTAAATGCTAGGATATGGTCTATTGTGGATATTCCTGGAGTGAATCCAGAGTGCTCTGGGCTTTGGTGCCTTAGTAGGTGGCCGTGGATCCGTTTCAGAAGGATGTGGGTGAAAACCCCGCCTGGTATACTGAGCAGTGTGATACCTTGGTAGTTGCTAGTCTCAACGATCCTTTTTTTCCCCATCCAAAGAGGGATGACCATGCCTGTCAACTGATCCTAGGGAAGGGTACTAGACTGCCATATAGCAGCTAGGACAGCATGCAATCCCCATGCTATAAGTTCACCCCCAGCCTTTAGCAGTTCAGCAGGATTTCCATAAGCCCGCAGCTTTCCCACCCTTCACTTTAGTGATCACCTCCCCAACCTCAGTCAGGGTAGGAGGTTCCTCACTGATGGGTGGGTCCGCACAGGGATTATGATATTGCTTGTGTGCAGACTATCTGCTCAAGGGTTTACCTGATACATTTGCTCAAAATACTCTGTCCAAGGTTCACGGGCCCCAATATAATCTGAGATCATCCACTGAGCGAACTGCAGTTATTTGCAATGAGGACAAAGATTATTTTTCTATAGGAATTGGCCTTCAATCTCTTCAGCAAGATTCCTGATGATCTGTTCCTTATACCTTCTCAGTAGTGCTTCGCACCAAGGAACAACTCAAATTTCAACTGCCATTCAGTCAAGCCATGCGGCATGCATCTGTCAAGTTTTCTAGCACTGTAAACCAATCAGAGTACAATGGCAAACCTCCTTGCACACTCCTTTTCCCCTAATCTGTCCAAGCAAAACACCCTGGATTGACCACTGGAGAGACTGGGGTTTTGAAGTGAACGCGAAGGGTCGCCACAACCAATCTATAGCCAGTACCACAGAAATTGGCACTCCGGTAAACTACAGTTCAGGACCCGGATTCACTAACGCACTTACGATGGTAAAATCAATGGTATCTATAGTTACCATGGTAAACAGGCAGCGATGGTATTTACTAACAACTTGCCATTGGAGTAACAATGGTAAATTTTACGTGGTCAGAGCACTGGTAACTTCAATGTCATCACGTGTTATTTCGTCAAAAAATCAATATCTAAGCAAAGTTTTGGGTTTGTTTTTACACCTGATGTAACTAATATGATGGCAAACAGATATCGCAATGCGGACATGGTGAAGAAATGCAAATTTCACACGAAACTTTAAGAATAAAATCCAAATATATTCTCGTAAAATTATAGGCCTACATTATACTAGAATGCATGGAACCGATAAATAAGTGAACTCTTAAAGACTTCTTGCATGGGCAAGAATAACCTTGAAATCTTTCCTTTGACAAAAAATGGCGATGGATAAAAAATTTATTTGGTCCGGTTCTTTGTTTAATTATGATGAAAAATATATAAATAAAAAGCTGTTTGGGATATCTCTTTGGTTTGAGGTAAACAATAATATATTAATATAACAGTGTTTGTATTGGTTCCTATCTGTACAGTAAATATATGTCCAACATGATGGATATAATCATTTTTTTTCTACATGTACTTAAATCGTGTTTTAGCTGTGACGATTATTTAAACAATCTCGCTGTGTCTAGTTCTGTTTACATGTTACGTGATTGGCCGAAGGAACCTAAAAGATTATGTAAGGCG